>CM070741.1:16399565-16684565 GCA_036346245.1 Bonia amplexicaulis
GCTCCAATTCGATTAAACCTCTACAAATTTTGGCAATATTGAAAGCATGATAATAAAGTTTTAAAACCCCAATTTCTAAAGAAGTCATCATTCTTTATGTTTAAAGTTTGTTTACAACTAAAACTGCATCTTTGTAAAATAATGAACTACGTTACCCCACACTTGGTAAATCCTTGCATGTAGTTAAATAACATTTTCCATGTGACTTGTTGAATACATTGGTTTGTACTCATACTTGCTAAAAATATCAACAGAAATAGTCTGGCAAGACAACAAGGAAGTCTACGAAGGCAATGAGGTGGAGTTCTACGAAGTAGATGACGCTTGTAATTAGGGTTGTTCTTTTCTCAGGCGTGCCTGTGGCGTTCTTTTGTTATGTAATGTATCTAAGTGCCGCTAGCCCTTTGTAAAACTTGGCTTTCATGTCTTTATACTGTAATAAAGTTGGCTTTTGTCTTAAGCATGTGTTAGCAATGTTGTACACATGGTTGATATAACTCGCAGCTGTATAGTTCTAGATAGTTACGAGTGATTCACGACGTTCCTAAAAATAGGGATGTTACAGTAGGTCGAACTAGAGGCTGATTAGAAACAATGGAGGTAGGGGTGAAAACGGGTCGAATTCGGTCGGATATTGCTTATTCCATATCCTATCCTATATTTTTTCTCGGATTCGGAGTCAAATACGAATAGTGCCGGATACGAATACGAATACGAATCCGAATAGTATTGGTCACAGATACAGAACGAATATGGAGCGGATGCGAATACGATAACGAATATCTCGTCGGATATTACGTAGGAATACAAAAGGCATATATAGACGGGTAGAAAATGTAATGTAATAAATTGGTTGAAAAACTATCAAACCCCACATGCAAACATACAGTTTTTTGTGGAACACCTTGGGGTGATCAGCAAGTTTGTGCATATATAGACTGGTAGAAAATGTAATATAATCTAATGTAACAAAAAACATATATAGATTGGTACAAAAGGCATATACAAAAGGCTTCTCCAACTGGACAATACCACCAAAGAGTAATTGTGATGGATCCGACTATCCGAATCCGAGAATCCGAGTATCCGAATCCAAGAATCCGACTCCGAATCCAGATATCCGAAAAATATATCCGGGTATTATCCGATAAAATCCCGGATAATATATGTATCTGTCGGATAGTTATTTTCCGAATCCTAATCCGTATCTGATAATTATCCGACATAATTATCCGAATCCGACTCCGAATCCGATAATTATCCGACATAACTATCCGAATTCGATCCGACTCGGATTCGGCGATCGGTCGGTCGGAAAATATCCGATCCGTTTTCACCCTAAATAGAGGGACGAGAGAGAGAGACGAGCGAGACAAGCAACAACGATTTATTTATTTTTATATTGGTGAAGCGTGATTGCCCTGCGGCCCGAGACAAAACATGATGATGGCGATGTGCATACGAGCAGGCTTGCTTGGATTCGAAGGAAAGGTAGGTAGTCGTAGCGATGAGCATCATCGGCTATGGACAGAATGTAGCCAATTCCTGGTTGCCCGCTTAAATCCACTTTGGAGATTCTCTCCATGATTGGAACGTCGAGCCACTAGCTTTATTCCCAAACAGACCCCAAGATTGTGTGCATTAGTCATCTTTTTCAGTTTTCACAACTGAGTCTCAGTCGGTAAGCCATTCATATGATGGAAGCCTGCGCTGCTATAGTTTTCTGCGCATTGCGCCAAAACAAGAACACGATCGATAAAATACCAGTCAAAGAGACACGAGAGGCAGCGGTACAACTGCAAGCTGCATGCGCGGGCGCAGCCGCGAGCAGCACAGCAGCAGGGCGCAACGCCGTCAGTGTTCAGATCTTTTTTTCTCCTTTGCAGCTCGCGCGGCCCGCCGGCCGGCAGCGCGCCAGCCGTTCCGGCAGGCAGCGACTTAGCTTTGGGGCGCGCGGATGGGCTTCCAAAAGGAGCGACGAGAGCCGAGCGGACGAAAAAGAGCAGTTAAGTAGCGACGTCTCGGTTCTTGTTGCAACTCGCTGCACGGCACGACCGACGACGATCGATGGTGTGATGATGGCGATGATGGGGGCCTGGCCACCGCGTGCACGCTCTCCTCCAGCTTTTGTCCCTCTTCTCCTTCATTCCTATGTCGCAGCGTTGGATTTTGCCTTGCCTGTCCTCAGGAATCTCGTGCGTGCGTGTGATGCCGTGGGGTGTTCTATGTAATTCTTCGTTCACCGCCACAAGGGACGGAAGGCGAGCCAAGGCAGGGGAATATTTTTGACTTTTCCCACCTCAGCCGCTCGATGCCTGCACTGCATCTGCATGCCGGCCCCACTAGCTGTCACGTATCCAAGGTTGCTGTCATCGTCCCGAGCTGTCAGATTCAGTCATAATAACTCATAGCTCGTGCACCAAGGTTGATGCCTGCCTAGGCTCCCCTGTTCAAGCGATGTACACATTTTCCCTGAGTTAAATTCCATGTCAATTAACTCATAAGAGTAGCATGAAGCCTAGATTACTTCCAGGCTAGGGGACGAAATGCTTGCATTCATGAAATCAGCTTCAACAGGACTCTTCGCTAAATAGAGTTAAGGTATGACACAGCATGGTTCTCACACCTCGTTGAGCTACAAGCACAATAACTTGTGGGCATAGTTAATCTTGGTATCGTTGCTGCGGCCGTTGAGCACGTTCACAACGAGACACCTTTATTGGCTACATGAGCACCTATTCCATATTGGCTATTGCTAGTCAGCACCATCAGCGAGCCTCCAAGCTGCGAACTAGGTAACAACAACGCCAAGTCTCGCCACACCTCCACCAATTACCATCAGATCTAAATTAATGATGATGATAGGGGCAATGGTCGGGAGTAGCAGAGGAGAGGGAGAAGAGTTAGGGGAGACGGAGGATGGGGTGGATGCCCACTTGTGCCATGTGTGCGTAAATGTGCCACCATTTACAATTTTAATCTGCCATGCACCACTTAAAAAAAGTTATGTGACCTATTTGAGCTACTCTCAAATTCTATGACATCCCTGTAGTCATATCACAAGTTGTTGTACCTATTGTGCAATTTACTCTTTTTGAGACATCACACGGTCCTCCATTCTGGTACCAGTAAGCTAAGGCAGTAATCCCATACCTAGAAAGAAATCCATACCTAAAACGCTAAAAAAAGTACACACTTCTCATAACAAATATCTTGGATCTGTCCAACTTGTCCTTTCTAATTATCTTGCAGGAAATCCAGGGTTGCATAACAATTGTTAATATTTTTTTGCAGTTTTATTAGGTTGGTACTACATGAATACATAATTAATATATCAACATAGGAAAATTACATTCAAGCCCATGTATTTTTACAAGAGTTGTTGGAAACTCTAGGTTATTACCCAAAAAAAGCTCACTCAACCTTAGGGAATTTGATCAGTTATTGCACATTCCCGCATTCCCATTATTTATTTATTTTTATTTTGGAAGGAGCAATTAATACTCGATCTGACCAGCATGTCATCGACAAACAATTTATCTTTTCAAAATTGATATTACCAATAGGAAACCTATCCCACATATGCCTGCAACGATCGTCTGGTTCTCAAGATCGACCTGGCCGTACGATCAACAAGTCGTCGGCAATACAGTTGTTTGCCACTTAAGGAACTCTCCTGAAGCTCGTGTGCTCCACTGATGTGTCACATAAACTCCACATGTAAGCCCCACCAGCGGGCCTTGAAAGTGAAATTACCTCTTCCATCCTAGACCTCTCTTTGCCAATTCCATTGTCGGAAAGGCTACCTGCGTTGCCTCACATCCTCCCCTAAATGGTGTCTCCTCCTCTTATCCTCTCTCTCCCCAAACCCTAACCACCCACAAGATTTTGCATTGCCGGCAAGGGCCACTGCTGCTCCTAGGTAAACGTTTTCCCAATTCTATGTTGGAAGTGGGAAATTTTGAGTTAAAATGTGTGAATTTGTTGGTTCAAAATCTGGAACTCTTAACTGAAAATTTGAAATTCAAGGTGAAAGTTTATGGAATGTCTAGTTGAAAGTCCCAAATTTTTTAGCTGAAGGTTCTGAATTTGAGTTGAAAGGTGACTTTTGTTGGGTTGAAAACTACTAAAGTGGAAGAATGTTTAAATTTTTGTGGGTAAGCTTGTGCGGGTTAGTCGGAACGGTCGTGGTGTGGTGGGAAGAAGCGTATAAGGGCACCACAAAACGGTCGCTTTGCAAAAATAATTTCACCTATTTCTTCTCAACTGTAGTGTACATGTCCCACCAACGCCAACGCTATATCCTACTCTTCTGGCTCCTTGACCTATGGCACTAACTCTTTATCTACCATGTAACTTCGCCTTTAGTTTGTTCCCATGTAGTCATAAAACATGATGAGGTAGAGCATGAGGAATGCGATTATTAGACATCCTTTGCTGTTGTCTCACAAATTGGGGGGTCATGTCACGCAGTAGAGGTAGGTTTAATTCCTGATAGATTATAATGATGGAAGAGATGTTAGTGATATGTCCTAAAGATAATTATAGAGATGATTGTATCACTTCTATGTTTATGATCTTCTAAATAATATGTTATTTTGTCCCTTGAATAAATGTCTTTCGTATTGATCAACAAGTATGTGACTTGTTCGTGGAACTCTTTATTCATGTTTTGATGTTATTCTAAATTATCCCTGATCTTATATCATTATGTGGGACAATTATGATTCACAGATCAGCACATGTATTGATTGATGATCATATTTCACGGATCGTGGATATGAGATATCAAATCAATAATGTCAACACATGTTACAGAACATGATGTTGGATTGACCCCACCATAGGACACTGCGTGAATTATTATATTCTTAAGTGTTATCAGTTGGTCTCATACATAGTGTGTGTAGCATCCTTAGCCCTGAGATCATCATTGTTTTCTATATGTGTAATAGTTTACTTAGGGGTTACCAAACACTACTCCGTGACTGGGTGGTCATAAAGGTAGCTTTTGGGTTTACTATGAAACATACGGAGAAATATGAGCAATCAAGATAGAATTTGCCGCTGCATGGCCATGCCGAATGTGGTTGAGGAGTCAATCACAACTGAGTAATTCACTACAGGTTCGAGTGAAGGATCGAACTATCATAGGATGGCACGCTTCTTAACTTAAGTTCAATATGGTATCATGAGCCAAAGGATCAGTACATAAGAACTATATAGGTTCATCCAATATGATCTTTATGTATATTTGGGAGTCGTTATATCCTACTAGGGACTGCTACCGACATATGGACCGAAAAGGAGTTTTCAGCCTATGGCCAAATATACATGAACCTACAGGGTCACACACTTAATGGGCAGGAACAATAAAGGTTCGGATGATAGTCTTTGAGTGGGATATGATCTCTATTCGTATCAGATGAGAATCCGATTGGAGGCTATATAAGGAGAGGTGCAAGGGCTAAGAGAGGCATTCCAAAGCACTCCCGTCAAAACCCTAGCCGCCACCTCTAACCTCTACCGTGCACACTAGCGCTAGCATGCCAACGCACGCTGTTCCATTCCTGGATGTGTGGACTTCGGTAGAGGCGTTGCTGCGACTGCAGCGCTGATTGAGACGGTCACGAGGAGACGTTTGGCCAGAAGACGATCAACTATTGAAGGACAATTGACTACTACCACAACACCAACGCGCTCTTCGTTGAATTGGCTGCTTCAACTCTACTTCTGTTGCCTTACGCATCTAGTGGTAACGATTCATGATCTCTCGCTCACATTGCTTTCTGGTTTACAGGTAGAAAATTTTAATCTGCGCTAGTGTAGCCTACCCGTATCCCAACATGAGACCACGAAGAAAAGAAAAGAAAAGAAACATACTCCAGTTTATTTATCATGGCTTGTGAGTCTCGTAACATTTTGTAGGACCGATGCTAACAATCAGAGGGGGTGAATGATTGTGTCAAATTTTGCCCCCAGGTACTCCAATAGCTATGTATAGCAACGAAGATCAGATTCTCAACGAAGCACTATAGCGGCTGGAAGGTTGGTCTGATTGCCACTTAGGACTGGTCTAACCGCCGGCCGGTGTGACTACATGAGTATGGTGGTCTAACCACTAGCCAGTCTGACCATAAGGGTAAAGGTGGTCTGATTGGTACCTTGCGCCCAAAACAGAAAATAGCCCAAATACAAAGCCTAATCCATGGAACTTTGAACACACCTTTTTGCAGGGGCTTAGAATCCGGATCAAGGAAAGAAATACGAGGTTCTTAGACCTGGTTTCACTAATTTGAAGAAAATCAATCCAAGACTCAAGAACACCTAAAAACCTTAAAACCTAAGTTACTTCTTGTTCATATAGATCCAAGACATGAAGTCTTCCAGATCTACTCCCATATATCCTAGCAAGAAAATCCAGGCAAAGATTCAAGCAAAAATCACATAGATCATGATTTCGAATTTTTTACTCAAGAACATGAAAAACCAAACAAAAAAAACAAGTCAAGCATCAAGAATGGATCAAATATTTGATCTTTTACCAGTAAAGTGGATGATTCACAAATACATGGATGGTTACAAGGTGCTCTAAAAGCACCACCCTTGCACACACAAGATTTCTCATATTGGGAGGGAGAAAAGAAACTACTCAAAACTTAGACAATCTCTCTATATTTCTCTCACCACCGCAACCCTAGCTCTCCCCTCTCCTCCCTCATATAATCAGCACCACTTAGTGGGTCTCAATCCACTAGGTAACAGAGGAAACCTTTAACCCCATGAACACGGATTTTACACACTTATACACGTTTCTCAAGGCATTTACAAGACTCAGCCTGCTACACCATTAGCGATGGATCCACTTAGTAATTACAGCTCTCTTTAACCTAAACCACTTTCTCCTTTAAGCCTCCTCGTGCCACGGATTTGATCAAGGCACCAACCTGGTATTTGGCTAACTATCAAAATACCCCTGACGAATCTTCCAGGCACCATGCCTTGACTCTGTTTTTTATCCTCGGTCTCAAAGTATCTCTGTATACTTTGACACATAGCCTATAATGTCCAATAACTAGTTGTCATGTCTTCACATATTCGGACTCCCCCAAACCATGTCTACATTCATCGGCCTCATCACTCGGTGTACTACATGCACCAACTTGTATCTTCACAATTCTTTTCTTCTCTGTACTTCGCACTTGAGCCACATAGCCTCACTCGGATTTACTCGACTACACGGACCTTAGCTCTCCAGTCTAGCCTGGGTCCTTTGCCGTTGACTGCTAACGTTGTTCAAGCTATCTGCACATCCAAAGACCAAGCAACCATCTCGATCAGAAGTTCTATGCACTTGACTCATATTAGTCAAAACAATACATCATGCAACCAACGGCACCCATGCCGTGCATCCACTCAGACCAGCTCAGCTCAAGTAAAGTCATGCTCCTAACCTTCAAGGCAGTCTAACCGACAACCACAGGCCGGTTAGACCGCCCAATACCTCTCAACACCCGGTAACAAGGAACTAGTTTGACCACTAGTCCAATGCTAGTCAGACCACCAGCGGTCTGACCACCATGGTTAGGTTGGTCTGACTACTTAAGAACACTAAAAAACACTCTTTTGGAATTTTGGTTAAACTCTATCTAGTTTCATCTCTAGTTTTCATTTTTAGTGACACCTAGTGCAAGCACATCTCCAAACAAGCCTGCACAAGTATTTAGTGTGCAATTTCCAAAAGCCCATATGGGTAGTCTGATCGCTTGTCCCATGGCGGTCAGACCGTTGACCACCGGGTCAGACCGTCTGAAACCTGATAGCATAATCTGAAATCTGAATTTTCTGAAACTTTCACAAAATACAATTTCAACTGAACCAAAGTGCTAATTATTTATTACAAACATATTCTAGACCTTTTACGTGGTCTCTCACATTTCATCCAAAGTATGACTGGCAAATGACAGGGTACAGGGAAGTGCAAAATTTCACCAAACTTTATACATGCCTCCTATGAGTCAATAATGTCGTACTGCCCTCATGTATATTAATTTGGTCCCCTTATAATTGGATTTCTCGTCTCTAGTTCCTCGACATCAGTTTTTCCTCTCCCATTCATGCCCTTTGTGTGGATGATCCCATCTATGCTTGCCCCCCAAGCTCCTTCCTACGTTAGGCAATCATTTTCACTGCATCCAATGGAAATTATGATTTGTGGGCGGTCAGTTACATCCTCCTCATTGCAATTCACATGGTGGATAGGCACTGAGTTGGCACAAGAAAACAGAGGAAGAGACAAAAATGACCGGAGACGAGAAACATTGATGAAAATTTCACTTGTAGAGGAGTTCATGGATTTTCCCCGACTTTCTATGGGCAAAACCTAGGATTTTCTGTAACTCGCGTCAATTCCGTGTGACAACTTTAATCGGCACTGACTACTTGGTACGTACTGTAGCGGTGCACTGAGCTGTAGGCAATGGTGTACTAAGAAAGATACGACACAGGGAAGAATTTTGAAATGCTTCTGGTCGTCCTTACACGCAGTATCTGTCTGTCGTGCACATCCTACTGTCATTACTTTAACCCTTTACGAAAGCTGAAGACCCAAACTAAAGCCAGGATAAGAGGAGATGCAAAAAAGCCGAGTCACTCTCTCAGGCAGTAAAAGCGAGAACCCCCAATAACAACGGTACTCTTCCCGCATCGATCCCACCAAAAGCGAACACACACTCCTCTCTCACCATCCACATGAGAAAGACAGGGATGAAAAGAATATGTGGGGCTCCAAATTAACCAGAGCTCCTGGTCTCTTACAACTATGATAATGGAATCAAATACGCAGTATTTACGGAAAAAGGTCTTTGAAGATGAAGCAAATGTTATATTTCGTAACTGATTGATTGAATTCCAATTTAGCAATTACAAGTACTAGGCATGTTTATATTGGCCACAATTGATACTTTTTTGCTGTGACTGATAGCTTTTTGTTGAAAATCAATAAGTACTAACTAAAAGAAGCAACTTTTAGAAAAAGAGGACGAGTGATAGAAAAAGTAAGAGAGAAATACGTGTGCGAGATGGGAGTGAGAGGAGTTGGATGCGTGATACGCCCATAACCATTGTCTTATCTCTGGAGAGAGACATGAGCGAAAGAAGTGAAAAAATCGAGTGTTCATATTATCTTTTAGTTTCTCTAAATAGAAAACAGAAACATAAATCAATATAAACCGGTCCTAAAGATAGAAGAGCAGCAGTAGTAGGTTCTTGGTTGCTTCCTTTTACATGTTATAACCCACCACACCACCATTTAGCAAAGCAGCAATAGTAACTGTTGGGAAACCTAGGTCTGGGCTTGAGGTCTTGGTCCATGGTGGGTATATCACCTTGTAGTCTATATGTAGGGGGTCCCATTGGCTATCATCTTGTACTTGTGAAGAAAAGGCAATAAAGAAAGAATGAATTCTCCCACTATCTTTGTGTGTTTAATCTTGTATTTCTTTCATTACTTTGTGAGTGATCCATCTATTTTGCATAGGAGGAATCGATCGGACTAGACTCACCAATGACAGTTCCTGAACACATTATCAACACAAATTGCTCCGTGAATTGAAAGGTAATTGTCGAAGTACCCGTAGATTGAATTGTCCAGATCGCTTTCTAGATTATTTTTTACGGTGCAAATTTATTCTACTCTACCGCGAGCAGGCTTGAAGTCGCCGGCACAATATCGATTGGTAGATTACATGAAAGAGTAGATGTTGATTGCACTGTAGATTGAAAAAAAGAAGAAATAATCATATGTGGCCGAATGCGGCGCCGACCACCAAGCCGTGCGCATCGCACAAACGCAACTATGCCCCCGACCCACAGCCGCACCGCCAGCCGCCGTGCTGCCCGAGCGCAGGCTGCCCGCGATCGACCCCCGCATGGGTCCCACATGAGGCGCCGCCGCCATCCCCAGGTCGAAGCCCTGCACCGCCATCTCCTGCTTGAGACGCCGCAATGAGATGCACCGCCAGCCCCGCATGGCCGAACCGCCGTGGTTGAACGCCGCCGCCTACTTCGCACGGGCTGCCGCAGCGTTGCACGACCGACCGCCACTGGCATACACCGATGCCGGCCCGAATGCCGCCGTCGGTGGCCCTGCATGGCGAGCCGCCGCCGCTCGGCCTTGCACACACTGTCGCCACCGCCTCGCATGGCGTGCCGCCGACCATCTGCGTCTCCTGGTCTGCCGGCCACCGCTCCCGCATGAGCCGCGAGCCCGAATGCCGCTGTCGCGCACCTAGCCACACCGCCTCCTTCGTGAACAGGGGTAGGGAAAACCCTACCCCTTTCATCCCTTTGAGCTGGCCGGCATGGGCCAATGCGGGCCGGGGCGGGGGAAGAAAAATGGGAGGCCCGGCCTGAAAAAAGAGAAAAAAGGCTGGCGCCCAATTTTTGCAAATAAGCCCTTAAAAAATTAGAAAATTGCACGAAAAAATTTCTCAGAATTGAAAATTTGTAGATAAGCTTTGAAAATTACAAAATTCACTAAAAAATTGTATTCAAACATAAAAGGGCCTGAAAAATTCAAATTTTGAATTCTTTTTAACATTTGAAGTATGTTTAGCACTGTTACCATTACTTTCTATGCTTCCCTATATTTATTTACTATTTTGATTAATCATAATTTTTTTGATTAATCATAATTATTTAAATTGCCTTTAGTCTTTGAAATCAATAGTAAAATTATAGAAAATGCAAAAAAAATCTAAAACATTACGAGAACGTTTTGTACCATTGTCCAATTTATTTTATGCAGTAAATTTATATATTCCTTTCATGCACATGTAGATGACAGGCAGATTCAGTCTAATGCATAGAACGCATTTAGACTTTAATTGTCATTTATTTAATGTGTGGAAGGAATAAGCTAGACATTGCATTGTTGGTACTCAAGCAATTTATTTTCTCATGATGATTGGATGATATTGAATAATTAATTCATTTATACAGTTAATAATGGCATGACATGTTCTGCTATTTGAAGTATTTTGTTTATGTGATTGATTGTCTTCTACTACATATTAATAAAGTACTTTATATTAGAACGCATGTGGTGCCCTATGGAGGAAGTGTACTTAGCTGACAGCGGCACAGTGAATACCATCTTTAGAGAGACAAAATTCTTTCAGTTGATTAGCAAGAATACTGGCAGCCTCACAACAATCGCCGGTAGAGATACATGTGTAATAGGCTCAGGAACACCCACAATTATACTCCCCATGGGCACAACTTTGGTTATCCAAGAAGCCTTATTGTATACAGAATTGATTAGAACTCTCCTAAGATTCAAGGCTATTCACACTAATGGTTTTCATGTTAAAACTAAAAAAGAGTATGGTAAGGAATACCTGCTCATTACGAACCTGAAGCAAATGGAAAAAGGGTATTAGAAAGGCTTCCTTTCTAATATTAAGGCACCCGCAGCCTATACTGCCCCGAAATCAATATTTAGAAGCTCTGAACTCTTGTGTCTCTAGCATGATAAATTATGTCACCCAGGTCTTAGGATGGTGAGAAATATGATTAATAATTTATAGGGATATAATATATATGTAAAGAACTTTTTGAATCAAGAAGATTTTGTGTGCCCCGCATATGCCACTGGGAAATTAGTTACTAGACCTTCTACTCTGAAAGTGAAGGATGAATCCCTGCATTCCTAGAATGCATCCAAGGAGACATTTGCGGACTTATACAATCCCTATCAGGTCCATTTAAATATTGTATGGTGCTCATCGACGCTTCCTCGAAATGGTCACACATATGTTTATTATCTACGAGAAACCATGCTTTCGCAAAGCTGATATTGCAGATAATTCAAATTAAAAATAATTTCCCTGATCATCATATAAAGTCCATCATAATAGACAATGCCGAAGAATTTACTTCAAAGGCATTTGATGATTATTGCATGGCAATAGAAATTAAAGTTGAGTATTCTGTACCGCATGTCCACACCCAGAATGGACTAGCTTTTGTAGAATTATAATTTACCAACTACATATTGGGGACACATAGTCCTGCATGCAACAGCTCTCATCAACTTTATACCATCAGTATATAACATACATTCACCAATGCAACTAGCGTAAGGGTCGGCACTAAAAATTTCTCATCTCTAGAGGTTTGGATGTAAGGTTTATATACCTATACCCCTCCATAGCATACAGCAATGGGCCCTCTCCGAAAGTCTGGGATGTACGTTGGTTATGAGACAACATCCATAATCAGGTATTTGGACCCTATGACAGGAGATTTGCTCTCTACCCGTTTTGTCGATAGTATATTTGATGAGGATAGTTTCTCGACTAATACTACAGACAGTGCTATCACAGACGGTTCAAAACCGTCACCACAGACGGTTTCTGAACCGTCTGTGTTTATGTGTCAGTGATAATAGCTGGTTATGATAGATGGCTCCACACCGCCTGTCATAACTTACAATACAAACGGTTTTCAGAAAAACTGTCTGTGATACTCGACTATCACAGATGGTTTTTTGTATTAACCGTTTGTGATATGAACGATATTATAGACGGTTTTTGTTATTAACCATCTGTGATATGGTTCATATCACAGACAGTTCGGTGTTCCGAACAATCTATGATATACACCGTATCACAGACGGTTAATAACAAAAAACATCTGTGATATGAACCATATCTCAGACAGTTCGGTGTTTGAAACCGTCTGGAATATATATATAACAGACAGTTTGGAACACTGAACCGTCTGTGATAGCTATTTCAACAACGATTTTATTTGCACTTTTTCAGTTAGCCTCAGGATATGATAGCCATGACCTCCAAAAATAAGCAAGATCACGTATATATAGCACAGAATAATCATTACATAAATCACACATATGAATGAAACAACACAAAAATATTACATATATAGCATGATAATCGTTACACAGATCTCAAAAATGAATTAAATTGAATGAATTGTTTGATTAAGCACAATTGAGTGATTACAATCGAATCCAATATTTCAACATCTAATCACCATTGCCAGGGTGAAACTCTCTAGTGTTGTTTATGACCTCTACTAGCAAGAATTGAGAGATGTTTCCTCGAATTTCGATGAGTTTGTCAAGATCAAATGCACTTTCGTCGAAGTTCACACGCTGTCACTAGGAGCAATGTTAAATCATTAATTAGTATGTGTGTGATGGGAACGGGGTCCCGATCTTCCAACAGGTTCTGGGTATGTTCGATTTGGTGGAGGCGCGACACAAATCGATCCGGCTTCCGAACGACACGTTCCGAACCCCGCAATCGCAGCACCACGTCTCCTCAGGTTATCAACCGTGCGCTGCCCGGTTGACCTTGCCAAGAAGGCTAATCCTCGCCTGCGAATCGAAGAACACAAGCAAGAACAAGGAAGAACACAACCAAATTGCAGATATATTGATGAAGCACTCGAAAATTGGGGTTTCACAAACCGATGACGGCGAAACTGTTCAAAGACAGAATTAATCTAAGCAAAACCCAACCCTAATGGTGGGGGTGGTGGCTGTATATAAAGGAGTAAGGGGCGTGCAAAACCCCTGGACGCGTCCTTAATGGACTCCAACACGATACAAAGCCGAACGGCCTAAAAGACGGTGTCGCAGCACCCTGACAGATTCTGGACGTCCACTTGTTTCGACGATTCCCGTTGACTCAGAAGGAATTTTGATATGAGACCAGAGCCATTGGAAAGCTTATCTTCTCCGCTTTCCATACATATGTGGAACGTCCAAAACGGAGTCCGGATGCGATCTGGGCGTCCGTTTTAGTGCGGTCTGGTCCTGGACTCCGAATTGGATTCGAAGTGGGCTTGAGTTGGACATCCAACATGATTCGACCACCCTTGCTGGACTCGTGCGCCTCGTAGCCCTTCTCCAAGTACTTCTTGATCCTCTCCATGGTTCCTAATCATAATTAAATCATTAGGTAGTAATCGATTCTCAAATGAACAAAAAGAAGTACTTAGGAACGAGCTCACATGTAAATTCAATTGTCGGGCGCGAGCTCTAGTAATTGGTCCTTGAATATCAAGTGGAGGAGTGTTGTGTATATCCGAAGAAGTGATGTCCTCATCAGTGTGTGTATATATATACATATATAATCAGAAAATAATAATTATTGAAAGGTTGACAAACCTCTGGATTATTCATCTTAGTGTCCATGATTTCCTTCATATGGCGGCAAATGTAGAATTCACATACATTGCCCTATAGCTGCTGGTGGCACTACAAAAATAGAATTACATCCATAGGTATTGTCAATTCTAGAGGAATTATAACAAAGTGTGATATAGGATTGTTGTGTTGTAGCGGGTACTGAAAATTGCGTCCTGTGTCTCCCTCCCTGGGCAACATAAGTGGTAAACAACCTATATGATTCCAAAAACGTTAGCCTCGGCCATTGCAAATGAGGAAAGATTACAATAGAGTTATGTACGGAGGAAATGAGTTTACTTGTCAATTGCTTGTTGCACACGAGTGAAGTCGGGGTTGCTCCTAAGTAGGGAATCAAAGTATATTACCTTGCTCCACTTTAGTACAATCACAATCAGAATTCAGTGAGACCTAGTACTGTGTGTCGCCATAATGATTAATCCTAAGTTCATGTTACGTATAAAGTACAAATAAAATTTATGTGGCAACTAGTAAAGCACTTACCCTTGGTTGAAGGGTACCATGATGTACTCCTTGTCACTTTGAGCAATCAATCTGCTCGTTATGTAATTTGGATGAAGGATGCATTTTTATTGATGGATTGCTCAGAGACCAAGTGTGGGTCGAGGCAACCCATCGGTTGTCACCATCGCCGGACTTGTTGGATCATGTATCTATACATAAGCAAAGAGTAATGACATTTATCGGTATGATGTAAATGTAGAACTTCATTGTATAGTACACTTACAGTGTCCATCATCGTAGAAGTGAGGCGTCGAGTTTATCGAGGTTGAAAAGTAAGTATAAGTCTTCGAAGGTCACAACGAAGTAGCTGGAGTCGTGGGGGAAATGCACCTACGTATATCTCATAGTGAATCCACTATGCCGGTTTGGCTTAATGTTGGACCACTGCATGTATTAGGTATGCAATGTATTGTAAACCAGTCCAACCCAGGGTAATTGTGACTCGGGGAACAATGACACTCCGAGAATGAACTTCCATTGCTCGGGACATGCCTTAATTTTCTTCGGTTGAGTCTTAGCGCCTCGTTTATGATACATTTTCGGCAACATCTCCACAGGAGTTGATGCAACAGGCTTCAGAACCGGAGCTGGAGGTAGAGCCACCGGAGCCGATGTGACAGGTCTAGGGCGATGTCTCTCTTGGGCCACTGGATGAATGTGTGGACGACATCCCCTAATGTTGTAATCTCTTCGTCTGGGGGCTTCTCAAGAGGGACAGTCCTGAAAACTAATGGATTGCGCAAAGGCTACGAAAGCAGAAAACAAAATTTTTCTATCGCGCACACAAGGACATCATGCTTAAGGAGGGATCATGGATCGTTACCACTAGACGCAGCAGCAATGAAGAAGAGTTGGAGAAGCCGATCCAACCACGAGCGTCGAGGTAGTAGTGGAAGTAGCCGATCGTCCCGAACCGATCGTCTCCTCCACGCGATCAACCACACCATGAGCGATTCAATCAGAGGTTGTTGATGCCGATCAACGCCAAGAACGAGCAGCGCCCACCGGTATCCACACGTCCGGGGCTGGAACGCCGATCGCGAGTGTACCAGCACTCACGAGCGGCTAGGGTTTGGCTGAGGAGGTGGCGGCTAGGGATTAGCTCGGGATTATCAGATGCGTCCCCCTCAGCCCCTCGCCTCCATATATATAGACCTCCTCACTTGGGCCTCGTGGACCGAGGCCCAATAGGAGTCTATCCGGATCTCTATCCAAATTGAGCCCACATCCGAATCACATTCGAATTAGTGTTCCAACCCGTTAAGTGTGCGACCCTGTAGGTTCACGTATACTTGGTCGCGACCCAGAAACACCTTTCCGGTCACCCTGTTAATAGCGGCCTCTAGTAAGACATATTAACCCCAAAGTATACGTAAAGATCATATCGGTGAACTGTAATGTTCTCATGTACTAATCCCTTTGCCTCACGATATAGATTAAGCTCAAGGCGAGACCTGTGTCATCCTCTTAATAGCTCAATCACTCTCTCGATTCCGTGATGGATTATAAACTCGTGATTGACTCCTCAATCACCTTGGCATGGCCATGCACTTTCATAATCCATTACATCGAGGGCCTAGAGATATCTCTCCCATAAGGAGGGCAAATTCTATCTTGATCATTCACATCCCACTACATGTTTCATGGCAAACCCAAAGACTACTTTTATGACTACTCAGTTACGGAGTAGTGTTTAGTAGTCCCAAAATAAGCTACTACACATGCTGGGAACCATGATGATCTCAAGTCTAAGGATTCCACATAAACACTACTTGAGACCAACTGATGACACATGGAATCTCTGCAGTGTCTCATGGCGGGTCTATCCAACATATGTTCACTAACACATGTCAATATTATTGATTTGGTATCTCCATACCATGATCCATGAGACATGATCATCAATCAATACATATGCTGATCTTTGAATCATATTTGTTCCTCATATGAAATATAATCAGGGATCATTTAGAAATAGCAACATTTTGGCATTAAGAGTCTCATGAATAAGTCACATACTCATTGATTAATAATGATAATGTCTATTTCAAGGAACAAAGCAATGTATCATAAACATAGTATGTGATATATTCAATATCTCCATGTTGCCTCTAGGGCATATCACCAACAAAAACATCATTAATCATGTCCACCTGAACCTTCATAAAACCGGTATCTACTTGGACACCATGCACCAGCATCCCTGACAGACATGGATACGCCATCCCCTACCTAGCGTCAATGGGAATGGAGCCAACAAGCCTGACTCTGAGGAAGCAAGGCGTGAGCTCCTACATAACAATACACGATGAGCTAAGGCATCCATCCACCAGAGAGATCTATCTATGTAGCATTCTAAAGAGGTACATTACCTGGATGTCGTCGATAGGTAAGTGGGCGTCGTTATGTTCAGTAATTATCATGGACACGCAACTACATCGACGTCGAGGGGGACTGGGTAACACATCAACGAGGGTGAGTTGTAATTCCCTCAATGAATCTATCTCTCTTCGAAGTGAGGCAGTCTTCTCTTGAAGTGAGGCAGATAGTTGTTCCTCAAGCTGTGCACGAAGCTCCTGTTTTATTTGTTCGTTGCGATAGGCCTTAGATCTCTTCCTACTCATATATGTCTCAGAGTCATTTGGGAATCTGTGCCTCCAAGATACGTAAACCCCCAGGCCTCACGTGCGACTTGGGTGCTCCTTGTTTCACGGGGCTTGCGATAGTATATCTCTCTCCATGTATTCTCGAAAGGAGCCTTGGGAAGATTCGGTAGTCAATGATTGCTGCAAGAGGCAATCATGCTATTTTTGAACCCATGAAGTTCAAGAGGTATTAACAACTATGTAGTTTTACATATCTTACCAGGCATTGAGACACTTCTTCATCTGCGGGGTTTTTGAAAGAGGAGACATGCGAAGACGTGGTTGATAACCTCGCTCTTAACCAGTTTCAGGCGCACTCGTTTGCGATCCCGGCAAATGGCAGGGAGGACACCGATCGGATTGCGACCTCGTCCTGCATCCTGCACTGTGGGATTTTACTCACGTACCCAGCGGTGCCGAGTCTATGAGGGTGAGTGTTTTGTGACTGGAGAGCCTTGTGCTCTGCATTTTGTTGTTCAAATTTGGTCGTTGTCTTCATCTGCACAAAGGCCTCCCATGTTTCCGGTGACACGAAAGGATACCTCGTGAAGGGCGTGAGATCCTTGGCCACGTACTACGTGACAAGAGTGCTCTAAAGTTCTTCCATGCTTTTCCCATTGCAAGGAGCGTCTGCCGTTGCATGAGTCCCTGTACTTTTGCTGGGATCTCAAACGATTTTGTTATTTCCTCCCACAACTGATTTTTCTGATCCTTTGCTAAATATTTCCAGCTTGCTATGCTGATAGGGACCCGTTGCCTTCCAATTATCCCACAGGTAGTCCAAAATGCTGCCACTACTTTATTCGGTTGCAGAGGGACCCCATCCGGAGAGACCACCATGATGGTCATTTAGCCCTCTGGCCTTTTCGATACTCCTCGGCCATGCTTAGTTATCCCGATCTTGGGAGCGTGAGACCCAGATGACGACGACAATGACTGTGTGGACATCATCTGTCTTGTAAGAAAAAAACTAGCTGCAGTGAGCTATGAGCGTAAACAAAGTTCTATGAATCAAATTACACGCACTAGTGTCTCAAGTTCATTCAAATTACACGCACTAGTGTGTAACTTACTTCATGCCCTTTGAAGGTCTATATGGCATATATTATTGCTACAAAGTCTCTTTGGAATAGTAACATGCTATTCCAAATAGATCTTGTAGCTAACAAGTAAAGTATATATCATGAAGTACTAAAGGTCATAAAACAAGTAGCCAAATACTGAAGATCACAAAACAAATTAGCCAACTATTGAGACAGACCACAAGATTGACTAATGACAATAATAGTAAAAATTTAGAGCTCAAGCTTGCATATCCTATTTTAGTATTAGATCTTATAGATAACAAATGAAGCATATATCATGAAATACTAAATGTCACAAAACAAATTAGCCAACTACTGAAGATCACAAAATAAATTAGCCAACTATTGAGATAGACCACAAGATTGGCGTCGTGAGGGAGAGGCGGCCAACATCGGGAGGGAGAGGCGGCCGGTGTCGTGAGGGAGAGGCGGCCGATGTCATGAGGGAGAGGCAGATGGCAACGGGAGGGAGAGGTGGCATCGGGAGGGAGAGGAGGCGTCGGGAGGGAGAGGCGGCGTCCGGAGGGAGAGCTAGCCGACGTCGGGAGGGAGAGGCGGACGGCGACGGGAGGGAGAGGCGGCGTCACGCGCGAGTGAGCAGTTAGATCTAGCAAAACCTAGCAGGGGGGCCATCTGTGATAGTATTATCACAGACGGTTTGTTCCGATAAACCGCCTATGATAGTTCGTTCCATCTAGCCACAAAAAAAAATCATGTTGGACATGCAATATTAAAAACACAAGCATAATCATAAATATAACTATTTCTTAGTTACTAAATCAATTACAATTACAATGGAATATAGTTCCATAATTACATGCCGAGTTTCCTAATTATGATTACATTGCAACAGTTTCCAAGTAGGTGCTGGCTGTGTGGGATCATTTATTACACTTAGCTATTTTCTTTGAAATAAAGCCCTTTACAATGATCGACACGTACATAGCTTGCCTCATCGTCTTGTTCTTTCTCGAGCTTGATGCCATCTCCGAATGGAGGCAACTTAGTAAATTGATTATGCTCTTCCTCATCCACAACATTCTCAACTACGGTAATCCTTCTTTTTCCATGAAGAACTACATGGCGCTTTTTATTTGCTGTGTTGGTTACACAAAATACTTGAACAACTTGCCTCGCGAGTACGAATGATTCGTCTTCATGTCCTACACATTCGAGGTCCATGGTAATGACGCCGTACTTGTCAACCTTTACACCCTTGTTGGACCCAATGGCACCGAAATAGAGGAATCTTGAAAATTATGTAGTCAAGCTCCCAAATCTCCTCTACAAGCCCGTAGTACGAGCTTAGGCCAGCGGTACTGACGTGCGCATCATAGGCATCTATGCGGACGCCTGAGTTCTGCACTGTGCTCTTTCTATCCTAATATGTTGTATAAAATATGTAGCCAATAATATCGTATCCTTGCCATGTCACAATTGTAAATTTTGGCCCTTTTCCAACCATTGTAGTGTTTCACTTGACGACCTCCCAGTCAATCGCACCTTCAACTATTCGTTGAACTGACGGTTGTGTTGCCTCGTGATCCAAACCTCTGACTGGCCTGCATTCTCTTGGCATAGCATGTCCTTATGCTCTTCAATATATAGGGCCACTTCAGTCATGTGTTGTAAAACTGTGAAATGGGCTTGAGCATACGTATCTCGATCCGGAGTTATTGCTTTCCTTCCATAGTCCCGATACCCTCTAGCCTCCGCTCGTGACGAGATAGAGATACACATATCGGTTTGACCTTAGCCATATAGCTGATGCAGAATTCAATGACCTCTTCGGTTCTATAAACTTCGATGATGCTACCCTCCGGTCAAGATCGATTCCGTACATAGGACTTGAGAATTCTCATGTACCTCTCGAACGGGTGCATATGACGTAGAAACACGGGGCCACATATCTTTATCTCGTTCACAAGGTGGACAATGAGTTGGAACATGATATCAATAAATGACGGAAGGAAATACACCTCTAGATGACATAGAGTTGTCACCACCTCGTTCTGCAGAGCATCTAGTCTATCGGGACCGATGACCTTCTGAGCAATTGCGTTAAAAAAATAATATAGCCTTAGGATTGTCACTCGAACCTTGTTCAGCAAAATACTTCTAATTGCAATAGATAGCATTTGTGTCGTTAGCACATGACAGTCATAAGACTTCATGCCAATTAATTTCAAATGTTACATGGAAACAAATTTCTTCATGCTGGTAGAGTGATCAGACGGAACTTTCACACCATGCAAGGATTGTCACAGTTGAGTTCTCTCGGACTTAGACATAGTGTAGCGAGCTGGGGGAAGGTACATCCAGCCTTTATCGGTCTCTATCGATGCTAACTCGGTCCTGATGTTTATAGCGACCAAGTCACGCCTTGCGTTGATGCCATCCTTTGTTTTATCAGGAATGTTCAGTAAGAGACCCATCAAACTGTCACATACATTCTTCTCTACATGCATGACATTGATGCAATTGCGAACTTCTAAGTTCTCCCAGTAAGGCAAGTCCCAAAATATTAACCTCTTCTTCCACATGTTCTTCCGATAGGTCCTCAATTTACGTCCCTTTCCATGTACAACGTCGATATCCTTGACCATATCATAGACATCTTTCCCGCTAAAAGGCCTTGGTATTGAGTTATCCTCTTTTTTTCCGTCAAATTGTTTCTTCATCTTACGGTATAGGTGATACTTTGGAAGGAACGTATGGTGACGCATGTACATAGTTTTGCACGAGTTGTTCAACCACACACTCTTGGTATAATCTAAGCAGTGCGGACAGGCTTTGACTCCTTTTGTACTCAACCTTGACAGGTTACCAAGGGCAGAAAAAATCATTAATGGTGTAGAACAACATGGCGCGTAGAGTGAAGTTCTCTCGTTTGTCCATATCCCATACATGTACCCCTTCGTTCCACAGTATTGCAAGATCTTCCACCAATAGTGCTAGGTGCACATCAATATCATTCCTAGGTTGCTTCGGCCCTTGGATAAGTAGTGACATCAAAATATACTTCTACTTCATACACAGCTAAGGAGGAAGGTTGTATATGCACAGAGTCACGGGGCAGGTGCTATGTCGGCTACTCATGTTACCAAAAGAATTCATTCCATCTATACTCAACCCAAACCTTATATTCCTCGGTTCCACATCAAAGTCTACAAACATCCTATCGATGTTCCTCCACTGGGCAGAATCACAGCATGTCTTATCATTCCATCTTTCTTACGTTGCTCCGAGTGCCAATGCATCAATCTTGCATCCTTGCGGTTTGTAAACAAACGCTTCAAATAGGGAATTACAGGAAGATACCATAACACCTTAGCAGGAGGTCCTTGCTTCACCTCGATGCCCTTCCCATCATTGGAGTCATTTTTACGCTTGTATCGGGATGATTTGCACACTGGACAAACATCTAAGCTAGCATACTCTTTACCCTTTGGAAGCTTGTCCGCTAGGAGACCTAACAATGCCGTGAAACTCTTGTCGGACCAACAATTGCTTGCCGTCAATTTCAGCAGTTCTAGAACTGATAACAACCTCGTGTATTGCGGCTTGCAGCCCGAGAACAAATGTTTCTCCGAGTCCTCCATCAAGCCCTATAATTTACCAAACTCTCTCTCACTATAGCTCCCTTCTGTATCACATAGCATCTGATCCAGATTGTCATCATGCAATCTATCCTCATTATCGAAAGCACAGTCCACAACCGGCATATCGTTGTCTCCCTCGACAATGTCATAACTACCGTATTATGTACTCTTCTCTTCACCGTGATTGGTCCAACATTTGTACCCCTTTCTGAAACCCCTTCAAATCAAGTGAGCTTCGATCTGCGCTGAGTTGCTAAACATCTTTAGAAAATCATAATCAATGCATAGACAGTACATATATTCCATCCCCTTCTTCAACATATCCATCTTGGCCGCTCTTCTAAAAGCAGACACACAATTAATGTACTCTTCACTCACATGGTTCTCAACGAATATCCAGCTTCGGTCCATCTACGCTATGCGTGTAACAAATGGGTGTCGAAAACGATTATTAGCGCTACTATAGCAAATCAGACTAGCTATACTTAATTAGTTAGCCACGCATTCATGACACAATAATATAAGCAAGAATATATTGAAGTAAACTAGGAGTACTTACCCATTCTGAGATTGAACAAAGTACGTACCATTATCTTTCTAAACCTAGCTAGCACCTCTTTCAATTACAAGGCATATAAGTTATTAGAAGCAATTGAGTACGTGACGTATATAGATCTACAAGAAATATGTTTTCACCAAACTCCCCAAAGCCGGCTGCCTCGCTCCATCGATGCAGCGCAATGAAAACAGATCTGTGTCGAGATCACATACGCTCGGTATTTAATAGCGTAGATTATCCCAGATGGTTCCAACAACAAACGGTCTGTGATACGAACATTATCACAGACCGTTCATATTAATAACCATCTGTGATAATTCATAGACGGTTGTTCGTACAAACCGTCTGTGATGTCCGTAATATCACAGATTGTTAGTTATAAGAACTGTCTGTGATGTGAACAATATTAGAGATGGTTTTTTATATGAACCGTCTGTGATGTCCGTAACTTTCACATATGGTTATTAACACGAACCGTCTATGATATCTCAATTATCATAGACGGTTCGTGTTAATAACCATCTGTGAAAATATCATAGACGGTTGCTAGTATAAACCGTCTGTGATAGTTTAAGCACAGACGATTCCGTATGAACCGTCTGTGATGTAGCCATCCAGTATAGCCTCTTTTGTAGTAGTGGACATTAGAGGGAGGAAATAAACCCATTGATGAAAAATGTTGGGAAATTACGTGGCAAGCCACGGGAATCCATGCACATGACCCACGCACTAGTGAAGCAAATAGAGAAGTCCAGAAGATCATTGACTTGCATGTATTAGCAAACTAACTACCGGGCAACTTTAGTGATTTAAAGAGTATGGCCAAGTCGCATGTGTCTACACGTAATGCATCGGAGAGGGATGAAATACCAAAGAAAGCTAAAGGTATCCCTAATTCCATCCAGAAGCGTCAAAATAAGAGGCGAGAACTCCAACCCCTCAAATCCCAAGTAATCGGGGATGTCTAGTGAAAAAGGATAAGAAGGACTTGACACAGCCAATCACTGAAGTTCCCTAGAACCAGAAGGGGAGCCAATTGAGACCTGACACCGGTATGACACCTTCAAGAAAGGGCATACTAGATCTGAACATTCCCGAATATGTGTGCAACATCGGAGCTGAAAAACTAAAGGAGTGGCAAGCAAGTAGAAGCACTAGAAGAACTAACCCGTGATGAAATAGCTATAAACTATATGCACACGGGAGAATCTATGAATAGTACAACAACCAATGTTGATATTTATTTTGCAAAGAAAATTGCCACCACCATTGATCTTGATTCAGAGCCTGTATCGCTCACTGAATGTAAGAAAAGATCAGACTGGGAGGATTGAAAAACGACAATAGATACTGAATTATTAGCTATGAACAAAAGATAAGTGTTTGAGTCTGTAAGCCGCACGCCTCCCCATGTGCACCCCGTAGGGCATAAATGCGTATTTGTTCGAAAGAGAAATGAAAAAAATGAAGTTGTAAGATATAAAGGAAGACTTGTTGCACAAGGTTTCACTTAATAACCAGGAGTTGATTATGAAGAAATCTATTCCCTGGTCATAGGTAGTATTACCTTTAGATATTTAATCTCAATGGCAGTAAACCTAAATTTAGAAATAAAATTGATGGATGTAGTAATGGCATACCTTCATGGAACCTGGATTCGGACATTTATATGAATGTGCCTGAAGGCATCCATGTCCTAAACCAAGACAGAGCAAATAGAAACATATATAGTGTGAAACTCAGAAAATCACTGTATGGACTTAAGCAATCAAGCAGGATGTGGTATAATAGCTTAAGCAGCTTCATATATAAGAAATGCTACACGAACAATGAGGATTGTGCCTGTGTATTTATACGACGATCCCAGGATGGATTTTGTAAAATCTCAGTGTATGTAGATGATCTGAATATCATCGGAACCATTGAAGATATAAAGGAGGCGAATTCTTACCTGGAGTCAGATTTCGAAATAAAAGATTTGGGTAAAACCAAATACTGCTTAGACTTGCAACTTGAGTATGTTCCAGAAGGAATATTAGTACATCAATGCGCATACACTCAAAAGGTGTTAGAAAGGTTTGGCTTTGAAAATGCATACCCTTCGAAAGTACCAATGGTCGAACGATCTTTACAGCAAGACAAGGATCCATACCGACCTAGAGAAGAGGGGGAGGAAGTCCTGGGACCGAAATTCCCATACTTAAGTGCAGTAGGAGCACTTATATATTTAGTAAACTGCACTAGACCGGATATTGCATTTGCCATAAAACTATTAGCAAGGTATAGTGCAGAACCTACCAAAAGGCATTGACAGGGAACAAAAGATATTTTTCGATACCTCTAAGGAAGCAAAGATCTTGGACTAATGCACAAAAAGAACCAAGACTTGAATATGACAGGCTTCGCAGATGCCGGGTATCTGTCGAGCCCGCATACCGCCATGTCACAAACAAGCTATGTATTCCTATATGGTGGAACTGCAATTCCATGGAAATCGTCTAAACAAAGTCTTGTATCAACTTCGATAAACCACTCAAAAATCAGGGCATTGTACGAAGCCACACGAGAATGTGCATGGCTTCGACGAATAGTTCATCACATCCAACAGTCATGTAGATTGAACATCATACAAGTTCCCACAATTATCTATGAAGAGAATGCAGCTTGTGTTGCACAAGTGCAAACGGGGTACATGAAGAGTCATCTTGCAAAGCACATTAACCCTAAGTTCTGCTATACTCATGAATTGCAAAAGATGTACGAGATTAAGATACTGCATACTAAGTTATGTAAAAATCTTGCAGATTTATTCACTAAGTTGCTTCCAGTATCTAATTTTGAAAGATGTGTACGTGGAATTGGAATGATGAGACTTACAGAAGTGCAGAATTCAGGGGGAGACTCTTCACGAGCTCACTATTAAAACTTGATCATGAAGATCGAGTATCTAAGGAATAAATCTTGTAGATTAAATGAAATTGGGTGGATTGTACTCTTTTTTCCTTGACGAGTTTTTCGGAAGTTTCTCGACCAAGGTTTTTAATGAGGCAATTCATGCAACAGAACATAACATGCATTATGTACTCTTTCTCCAAATTTTTTTCATTGGGTTTTATGGAGTTTTGATAAAGCATGAACGTGTCGGATAAGTGCCTAAGGGGGAATGTTGGAAAACCTGGGCCTAGGCTTGAGGTCTTGGCCCATGGTGGGCATCTCACCTTGTAGTCTATATATAGAGGGTCCTATTGGCTATCATCTTGTACTTGTGAAGAAAAGGCAATAAAGAAAGAATGAGTTCTCCCCCTATCTCTGTGTGTTCAATCTTGTTTTTCTTGTATTACCCTGTGATTGATTCATCTATTTTATATAGAAGAAATCGATCGAACTGGACTCGCCAGCGATGATTCCTCAACAATAACAGCAGCACGCACAGTCCAGGGCATGCACCAACAACTACCCACTCACTCCCCTTCTTCCAGTTGCGGTTGTGTAGTAGTTGCAGAGTTGCACCCCCACACCATATGTTGGTTCCTGGTGCAGGTGGTTTGGGTTTAGATATATACACTGTTCAGGTTGGTTAGCCTCCACCAGCAGCACCAAGCGCAAGCAGCTCCGTCCTCGCCGGACCAGCAGCAACAGTCGCCCTACAACTCCCGCTCCTCGCCCAGCTCTCTCACTACAACAGCAGCAATAATAATAGTAGCAACAGCGACGATTACTGCTACCACTATTGGAATTAACCCTGAAACTTACTGGTTACGATTGGTAGTTCCGCCTGAGGAACACGGTAGTTCCGGGTTACGGTAGTACCATTCGGGTAGTCCGGTAGTTCCAGCGAACGGTAGTACCAGCCGAGTCTTGCGGTAGTACCGGTCCAGAACTCTGTTTCCGTGACGGACTGGTTTTTCAGTTTATTTCTTTGATTCTGATTCGAATCCATGTAAGAAAAGGAGTAGGTCTTTTGCAATAGTTTTGAGATCCTATATAATAAAGATAAACCTTGAAAGGTGGAGTGTGATTCGCACCACCAAATTAGAGATTTTCCTCTCTGATTGAAGCATGCGCGGTTATCCTGTACAGTTCACGATTTCATCGATTTGCCTCGATTTCGTGATTTGACCGAGCGATTGGAGCTTCGTGACATCGGTAGACATTGGTCTGAAAGGTCCTAGCCTACAATCTGGTATCAGGCTACAGTTTCGCAAATCAGACCAAATGTCGATCGTTGTCCACGGCGAGGTGGCACGAGAGAGCGGCGGTGGGATGTTTTTCTACCCGCAGCTCACGGCGACAAATTACACCAGTTGGATGATTCGAGTGGAAGCGATGATGGACGATCAAGGTGTTTGGGAAGCGATCGAGTCGGCGGCCAGGGAGGTCGTTGACACGAAGAAAGACAAGAAGGCGAGGTCGCATCTTCTCCAAGCGCTCCCGGAAGACCTCTTGATGCAGGTAGCCAGGAAGAAAACGGCGAAGGAAGTCTGGGACTGCCTCAAAACTTGGTTCGTTGGTGCAAATTGCGTCAAGAACGCACGGCTGCAGACGTTGAAGAGCGACTTCAACGCCATACGCATGCAGGAGGGAGAGAGCTTGGACCAGTACGCCGGAAGACTCAACGCCATGTCCATCAAGTATGCAAACCTCGGAGAAACACTCGACAATGCCGCAATGGTCAAGAAGTTGTTCGACACCGTGCCAGATTGTTTTCTAAGCGTAATAGCCAGGATCGAACAATTCTGCGACATCAAGACTATGTTATTCGAGGAAGCGGTGGGACGGTTGAAGGCGTATGAAGAACAGACACGCACACGCACATCGGGCGGAAGCAGCAACGATGATAGCCAGCTTCTGCTCACTCAGGCCGAGTGGCAGGCACGACAGAAGAAGAAAGGCAGAGGGCATGGCAGAAGCGGTCGTGGTAGAACGCCAAGCATAGACGAGATGATCGGCTCCAGCGGTAGTGGCCGTGACAAAAGCCACATCCGTTGTTTTAATTGCGACAAGATGGGTCATTACAAATCCCAGTGCAAAGCGCCGAAGAAGGGGGAAGAGGCAAACCTCACGCGCGAAGTTGAATTTGAGCCGACACTATTACTTGCGGTGTTTGAAGAATCAGCGCCGGAGCAGCAGGAACGGCAGGATATCGCACTCCTAAACGAAGAAGAAGCTTACAATCTGTAGAATGCAGGCACAAGCGATGGTGATATGTCGGATTTCATCATCAAGGGAGAATTCAGCACAGAGTTGACGGGAGGAGAGTTATTCCCGCCAGCAAACAGCCTGGAAGCATATCTCCATCCAACTTCTTTGTCGACTCCGTAAGATTGCAAGGTGACGCCAGAAGAGACATGTACCAATTCACGAGCTGTGGAGAGCACAGGTAAAGTTTCACCGGACTCCTCCACCAGTCCATTGATGAAGACGCTCACCGGACCAGCCACGACAGAAGGACCGATTACATCCACCTCGATAATGTCTTCACCTTCATCAGGAGGGAGTAGCAGCACTGATGAGCGGTATGTCCAGTACAGACATATCGATGACATCATGGAAGATGCTCGGAGAGTACTCCTTGACGATGAAGACTCAGAAGAGAAAGTCATGCTTGGGGAGATGGAGGAACCATCCTGCTATCTTGAGGCTGCTGGACAGCAAGTCTAGGAAGACGCCATGGAAAGGGAAATCGAGTCCATTGAAAGAAATCAGACTTGGTCACTCACGGAGCTGCCGGTTGGACATAAACCGATTGGGCTCAAATGGGTTTACAAATTGAAGAAGAACACCAACGGAGAGGTGATCAAGCACAAAACGAGATTGGTTGCGAAAGGGTACGTGCAATGACAAGGAATTGACTTCGAAGAGGTGTTTGCGCCTGTTGCGAGACTAAACACCATGCGAGTCATCCTTGCCATTGCTGCGAACCGGGGTTGGCAAGTGCACCATCTCGACATTAAGTCCGCTTTCTTGAATGGGGAACTCGAGTAAGAAGTATATGTTGTTCAACCAGAAGGTTTCACGGTGAAGAATAAGGAACATTTGGTGCTCAAATTGAGTAAAGCACTCTACGGACTCCAACAGGCACCACGGACGTGGAACACGCGACTTGACAATAGTTTGAAACAACTCATCCTTGCAAGATGTGCACAAGAACAAACTGCGTACACAATGGGAAAAGACCGGGTATAAGTCATTGTGGGTATTTACG
This sequence comes from Bonia amplexicaulis, assembly GCA_036346245.1. Taxonomy (NCBI): domain Eukaryota; kingdom Viridiplantae; phylum Streptophyta; class Magnoliopsida; order Poales; family Poaceae; genus Bonia; species Bonia amplexicaulis. The sequence continues at coordinate 16,428,405 of CM070741.1, forward strand.
TTGATGACCTCATTGTGACAGGAGAAGATCCGAACGAGATTGAAAGATTCAAGCAACAAATGATGTCTGAATTTGAAATGAGTAACCTCAGTTTACTTAGTTATGGTCTCGGGATCGAAGTCAAACAAAGGGAAGAGAGCATCACAATCAAGCAACAATGCGGCACCAGCTGGGTGTTCGTAACCTTGGGACGCATCAGGATTAAGGGGGAGTATGTTGGAATTAACCCTGAAGCTTACTGGTTACGATCGGTAGTTCCGCCTGAGGAACGCGGTAGTTCCGGATTACGTAGTACCGTTCGGGTAGTCCGGTAGTTCTGGCGAACAGTAGTACCGGCCTAGTCTTGCAGTAGTACCGGTCCAGAACTCTGTTTCCGTGATGGATTGGTTTTTCAGTTTATTTCTTTGATTCTGATTCGAATCCGTGTAAGAAAAGCAGCAGGTCTTTTGTAATAGTTTTTAGAGCCTATATAGTAAAGAGAAACCTGAAAAGGTGGAGTGTGATTCGCACCATCAAATTAGAGATTTTCCTCTTTGATTAAAGCGTGCGCGGCTATCTTGTACAGTCCGCGGTTTTATCAATTTTGTCCTCGATTTCGTGATTTGGCCAAACGATTGGAGTTTCGTAACATCGATAGACATTGATCTGAAAGGTCCTAGCCTACAACAACCACCACCACAGCGCCGGCGTCTTGTTTGAGCAGCAAGCGGGCGCCGCGCCGTACCTACAAGAATGCGGCAACGACCACCTCTTTTACATGGATGAAGACTTCTCCTCCTCGTCCTCCTCCCGCCAGTTCCACTCCCGCGCCCCGCCGGCGCCCACGCAGCCGCCGCCTTCGTCTACGTCGGCGCCCTCGGCCACGCAGGCTCCGTCGACGTCCTCTACCGGCGGGCACGGACTGTTCGAGGCGGCCGACTTCTCCTTCCCGCCTGTCGATATTAGCATCGACTTCGGCTCCCCGGCGTCGTCGTCGGCTGCTGGCGGGGGGACTGCGTCCTCGTCGGGGCGCGGTGGCGCCGGGAGGTGGGCGGCGCAGCTGCTGCTGGACTGCGCGCGTGCGGTTGCCGCGCGCGACAGCCAGCGGTGCAGCAGCTCATGTGGATGCTGAACGAGCTGGCCTCTCCGTACGGCGACGTCGACCAGAAGCTGGCGTCCTACTTCCTGCAGGGGCTCTTCGCGCGGCTCACAACCTCCGGGCCGCGCACGCTGCGGACGCTCGCGGCGGCGTCCGACAGGAACACGTCGTTCGAGTCCACGCGCCGCACGGCGCTCAAGTTCCAGGAGCTCAGCCCTTGGACGTCGTTCGGGCATGTCGCCGCGAACGGGGCCATACTAGAGTCGTTCCTGGAGGCGGCATCGGCGAGTGCCTCGTTGTCGCAGCCGCAGCGGCTGCACATCCTGGACCTGAGCAGCACGTTCTGCACTCAGTGGCCGACGCTGCTCGAGGCGCTGGCCACGCGGTCGTCGGACGACACGCCGCACCTGTCCGTCACCACCGTGGTGCCCACCCCAGCGCCGTCTGCGGCCGCGGAGCGCATGATGCGGGAGATCGGGCAGCGCCTCGCGAAGTTCGCGCGGCTCATGGGCGTGCCGTTCCGCTTCCACGCCGTGCACCACGCGGGGGACCTCGCCGAGTTGGACCTCGACGGGCTCGACCTCCCCGAGGGCGGATCCACCACCGCGCTCGCCGTGAACTGTGTCAACGCCCTTCGAGGGGTCACGCCGGGCGGCGCGCGGCGGCGCGACGCGTTCGTTGCGTCGCTCCGTCGGCTGGAGCCGCGCGTTGTCACGGTCGTCGAGGAGGAGGCCGACCTGGTGGCGTCCGAGTCGGACGCGTCGGCCGAGGAAGCCGACACGGAGGCGGCGTTCATGAAGGTGTTCAGCGAGGGCCTCCGGTTCTTCTCGGCGTACATGGACTCTCTCGAAGAGAGCTTCCCGAAGACAAGCAACGAGAGGCTGGCATTGGAGAGGGCGGTGGGCCGTGCCATCGTAGACGTCATGTCCTGCCCGGCATCGGAATCCGCCGAGAGGCGGGAGACCGGGGCGTCGTGGGCGCGGCGCATGCGGTCAGCCGGGTTCTCTCCGGTGGCATTCAGCGAGGACGTCGCCGACGACGTGCGGTCGTTGCTGCGGCGATACCGGGAAGGCTGGTCGATGCGGGAGGCCGGCACGGACGACGCCGCTGCGGCCGGAGTGTTCCTTGGATGGAAGGAGCAGCCCGTCGTCTGGGCAAGCGCATGGCGGCCATGAGACCGAGTTCGATCGGCGAATGAACGCCGAAGCCATTGCTAGGTGCATGCATGCATGCATTGTTTCTGACGTGCGAATGGGAGGCAGGTAGTGTGCATTTATTAATTTTTCACTTGGATCGTCGCACATGTGTTCGTAGAGTTTTCCAACAGCGTTCGTACGATAGGGAGAAGCTAAAGATCAGATGGTTAGTTACTAGAAACTTGGGAGGAATTGACATTGTTGCGGTGCATGAGAGGTCGATGTGTAGGTTATTTCATTTCTCCCTAGATTTTTGTGGCCATCAACAAGTTGTTGGTATCATGACTTCACTAGATCTGTTGCTTCGTTTATTCCTTCCACTGGTTTGTCCTTTGTATTTCTTTTTACCGGTTAACATTGATTCTTCATACGTGCTTGCATGTTTCTTGTCATGTCGTTTATTTGGACTCATGCATGCAACTCCTAGCAGCTAGAACGCTAGCTAGCTTTTCGCTTGATCTGATATGTTTGGCTGGTGAGATGATGCTTGGTGAGTCTTGACAAGATCTGCAAGGAAAGGACAAGTATTCGCACGCCCTACTTCTAGTTTTCAAGCATCTTATCATATACATCCCACATATATAATGCATAAGTATTATTTTGCAATGCACGTTGTCATTTTTTTTACAGTACTGTATAGTTTCTCTCTGTACATGCAACACAAGCGACCTATGTGCATGAGAACATCAATACAATACATTTTTTTTTGCGAGGAATACAATGCAATTAGGTCAAACAAGATTATGTTTGCTTCATATCAACGTCGATCAGTGATTCAAACTAAGATCAAGAATGCATTTTGGTTGTGCCATTGGATCATGCGTATTTGTTCTGTATATGTTGAGGATCTTTTAATAAATTGGAACGGATATACTGGCATTGCTTAAAGGATTTGTTGCTAATTAAGTATTCTTAGTTAATTAGGGTATTTTGATGCTTCATATATATAGGGCTTGTTTGCCCGAGCTCGGCTTCGAAACCCAAAAATTTAAAGCTGGGACCGGTCAAACGGCACCTATAGTACACACAAGATCAAGAGTTGTTGCAAGCGAGTAATTAAAGTACGGAATTAATTAATGATATTAACTAACATCATTATTGAACATAATGTGACAAAGAATAGGATAAAAAGGCGATGGCTAGATGCCCATATATCAGAGGATTAGGTGATGCGATGATATCACAATGGAAAACTTTTACAGAAATGGTATTTTTCAAAGCTCCTTTGTCCTTTATTTTCGTGCGCACACAAGTTGCATATATAATAGCATAATTTTAATCTTGCTTATCTATTAGTACTTGAAAGTGTGCTTTGCAACGAGATCTGCAAATAATTAAATCGAAGTTTATGTTGACGATTTGAAGGCTACAAATGATGTGCAACATCTGATTATTAAGAATTGTTCATTAGTCCAAATCAACCATTATAATTTCGCGAAAAATGCTGGGAATTAGCTGCTAATTAATCTTGTAGTTGCTAGTGTTAGTGATATGCACTAGAGACGATCATGAGATGATTGTATCACTTCTATGTTTATGATCTTTTAAATAATATGTTATTTTGTTATTTGAGTAAATATTTTTCGTATCGATCCATAAGTATGTGACTTGTTCATGGAACTCTTTATTCATATTTTGATGTTATTCTAAATTATCCCTGATCTTATATCATTATGTAGGACAATTATGATTTATGGATCAGCATATGTACTGATTAATGATCATATTTCATGGATCACGGATATGGGGATATCAAATCAATCATATGGAAACATGTTAAAGAACATGATATTAGATTGACCTACCATGAGACACTGAGAATTATTATATTCTTAAGTGTTATCAACTAGCCTCATACATAGTGTATGTAGGATCCTTAGGCTGAGATCGTCATAGTTTCTTACATTCGTAATAGTCTACTTTGAGGTTGTCAAACACTACTTCATAACTAGGTGGTCATAAAGATAGCTTTTGGTTTACTATAAAACATGCGGATGAATGTGAGCGATCAAGATGAAATTTTCCCCTCCAATATAACGGGAGAGATATCTCTAACCCCTCGATGTGGTTGGATTAATAAGAAAGTGTATGCCATGCTGAATGTGGTTAAGGAGTCAACCACAGACTAAGTAATCCACTACATATTTGAGTGAATGATCGAGCTATCATAGGATCGGATGACACGCTTCTCGCCTTAAATTTGATATGGTATCATGAGGCAAAGGGGATCGTAACATAAACACTTATAGATTCATCCGATACGATCTTTATGTATATTTAGAAGTCGTTATGTCCTGCTACGAATCGCTACCGATTTATGGATCAGAAAGGAGTTTCGGGCCATGGCCGAATATACATGAACTTATAGGGTCATTCACTTAATGGGTGGAACGATAAGTGTTTGGATGATAGACTTCTAGTGGAGTACGATCTCTACTCGTATTGGATCCGGTAGGAGGCTCTTCGAGTGGGATACGATCTCAAAATGTATTAGATAAAGATCCAATCAGAGGCTTCCCGAGTTGGATATAATATCTAATCGTATCGGATAAGGATCCGTTTAGAGGCTATATATTAAGAGAGGTGCGGGACTTGGGGGCATTTTGAGACACACTCATCGGAACCCTAGCCACCATCTCTCAAAACCCCTGCCATGCGCACTGGTCATTACTACAAACAGTGTTATCACAGACGGTTCCTAAACCGTATGCGTTTATGTGTCAGTGATAATAAGTGGTTATCACAGACGGCCCATACACTGTCTGTGATAACTTACAATACAGACAGTTTTTTATAACAACCGTCTGTGATATTCGACTATCATAGACGGTTTTTATTATTAACCGTCTGTGATATGGTTTATATCACAGATGGTTGCTAGTATAAATCGTCTGTGATAGTTTAAGCACAGAGGGTTTCGTATGAACCGTCTGTGATGTAGTCGTCCAGTATAGCCTCTTTTGTTGTAGTGGGTGCTAGTACATTGATGTACGATATTCTATCACTAGACGTGTGGATTTCGGTAGAGGTGCTACTGTGACTGCGGCATTCATTGAGATGATCGCGAGGAGATAGTGGCCGGCCAAATGACAATCTACTACTTCCACTACGCCTACGCGCGCTACATTGAACCAGCCGCTTCAACTCTATTTCTGTTGCATTGAACGTCTAGTGGTAACAATCAATGATCTTTCACTCATATGGCTTCTTGGTTTATACGGTAACAAATTTTCATTTGCGCTAGTGTAGCCTATCTGTATCCCAACAGCTAGATATTCGGTTGATCAATTTTTTAAACATTCCATCATAATGTAGACTCACTACTACAGAAAACCGAATTACAAACGGTTCAAAAACGTCATCACAGACGGTTTTGTGAGCCGTCTGAATTTACGGGTCAGTAATAATACGAGGTCATCACAGATGGCTTTCGAACCGTCTGTGGTGTAAATATCACAGACGGTTCTAGTTAAAAACCGTCTGTGATATCTAAATATCACAGATGGTTTTTAGTTAAAAACCGTCTGTGCTATTCTCTTCTACTTCTAAATCTATTTCTGTTTATTGGCAAGCCTCAGGAAATGCTAGCCATGCCCTCTGAAACAAGTAGATCAACATGTACATGTATACATCCAATTCACATCTCAATTCATTTCACAAACATAAAACATCCATTTCGCAAATCAATTAATTGAAATAAAATAAAATATCCATTAACAAATATACAATTACAATCAACGTCAATCTTATCCCAAACAAAAAATCATTGTACGTTGTGAACTCTCCATCTGATTTTATGACTCCAGCCACCAAAAAGTACGCCAACAAAAAATCAATAGCTTCTATGCCGACCTTCTTCCTTTCCATCTTGCCATTGCCTTCTTCCTTTCCATCTTGCTTCAAGTGAAATTTCAGTCGCAAAGAGGAGAACAGCAAGGAGGCTGGGCTATTATGGTAAGGGTCAGCAACGAGGAGGAGAACAGCAACGAGGAGGAGAACAGCAACGAGGAGAAGAACAGCAACGAGGAGAAGAACAGCAAGGAGGCTGAGTTCTGGTGATTATTTATAAGGGAGAGAGCTACGATCCATGTGGTGAGGGTTGGTGGATTTCTATTGGGCTAGGATTGGGTTGAGGAGAATCGACGGGCCCAGCGGTCAGATTATCACAGACGGTTTTACATACAAGCCGTCTGTGATACTCTCTATCATAGACGGCTGGTAGCTAGAACCGTCTGTGATGAATGAATATCATAGACAGTTCTATATACCAACCATCTGTGAATTAGAATACAAAATTTTATATACCGATGCAATATAAACAACTAGTCTGAAAAGATAAAATAGCAAAGTTTTATATGGCTTATATATACTCATTTGAAAGGTTTTGATGAGATTTACAACTTTTCAGTTGAAGAAGCAAAATCCAAATTCCGAAGGGAAGACCAAGAAAAATGGCAAAAACAGAAACAAAAAACTTGCGATGCAGGTTTAGGTCCAAAGATGGCCAATTTTCGGGATCTTTGAGGGCGACTTGCACAAGTGGTTCATTTTTTTTTTGATCGGGCTCGTCGTTAGCTTTCCAACAAGTACAAGAACGTCGAAAATGGACACCGTATGCAAAAGTTATGCCCGTTTTACTGAAAGTGTCTCAAAACTGAATCCTACTCGGACTCAAGCGGGAAATTATGAAATTTTGGGGGATTGCAAGGCGGAAAACATATCACAGACGGTTTTTAATACAAACTGTTATCACAGAAGGTTCATGATAAGAACCATCCGGATATCATAGACAGTTCTTATCATGAATCGTCTATGATACTTCACAGACGATTTTTTATTAAAAACCGTCTGTGATAATGAAGTTATCACAGACGGTTCGTATTAAAAACCGTCTGTGAAAATACCATAAACAGTTATTCGTATGAACCGTCTGTGATGCTTACAGAACAGACGGTTCCTGATGTGAGCGTCCAGAAGCCTCTTTTGTAGTAGTGACTATAGAAAGTTGAATTTCTTTTCTCATGTCAGCATACCGTGATATGTTAATTTTATGTCAAAATTAATGCAAAACTAAACATATTTATGATGAATCATCAATAGAAAAGTTCGAACTTGAAGTAGAAGAATTGTACAATCATAGTGCCTAAACCAAGCAATTTTCTTTTCGTAAAACAATAAAAACTGCGGCTACGCATGTTATTCCAAAATAAACTGTCAAGTACTAAAAATTATGAAAAGCATATAGGATAACATATACACACACACTACTACAGAAAAGGTCATCACAGACGGTTCAAAAACGTCATCACAGACGGTTTTGTGAACCGTCTGAATTTATGGGTCAGTGATAATTGAAGGTTATCACAAACCGTCTGTGATGTTGAAATATCACAGACGGTTTGTAGCTACAAACCGTCTGTGATATTTCAACATCACAGACGGTTTGTATCTTATCACTGTGGCAATGGAGAGACAGATGGATAGCATTGCCGCCCAAGCAGAAACGGCAGATTCTGAGGAATCTTATCATGCTATCCTCTACGAGCTTATGACGTACGCTAATGATCATTTGCCAATGGAGGACGAAGTGCGAGAGGACAAGGACGATCTTAACGGCGTTCGAGAACTCGCCAAGCTCCTCCATGTCCCAAATTCAAGAAGAAGCGTCGAAGCCCGTAAGATTAGAATCGGCAATCTCTTTATCTCTGCGACATTTGTAATAAATTTGCATAAAATTGAAATTAATAAATTTGCCTTTTATTTTGTGATCCCCTGCTCTCTATGAATTTGATTGGTTGTTACTATGATGACGGTTTGTAATAAAAACCGTCGTGATATTCAGATTATCACGAGACGGTTTTAATACATACCGTCTGTGATATTATATCAGACGGTTCATAAGTAACAACCGCCTCGTGATAGTTCAACCCGCCATCGAGATATCTCAAAGGGATTATTACCCTTATAGAGTAAGCAACACCGAGTGAACCACCGCTATCGGCGTGATCTCTGTCTCCCCTACTCCTCTGCTGCTCGAGCCCCGCTCACGCAGCACCGAGGTCGAGCTATTTCTATTAAATCCGTCACGACATGTGGGTCCCACTGCAAAAGTTCAAAAAGATATTTCCAAATTCTTGGTGGCGGTAGGCCGGCATACCGACTTCTTGGTGATCGACTATCCATCCGCTAAAAGAAGTGGGAAGAAGCAGATGGATAGTCGGTCACCGAAGAAGTCGGGTATGTCGGTCGGTGTCGATCGGCTGCTCACCGAAGAATCTGGAAATGTCTTTTTTTTGAACTTTTGTAATAAAATTGCCTTGAATTTTGCAGGAAAAAGAAGGATTGTCGGAGTGGACATCACATCTCGACAGTAGTCGGCATCGTCGAGGAACATGCAAATACAGAGGCAAGCACAAAAACTCAACAACACATTGATCAGATCGATCTATTACAGGATGACAAGCTAACAAACCCTTCGTGGCACGACGGTCACACTAAACAAGACACACTTACGGCAAGAGTGTGTTCTTTAGTATGAACCGTTCGTGCCGCGATGGAGGTGCTAGCTCACAGCGGAGGAGAGATGCATACAGGAAGCAGCTAGCTAGTGGATGAACTCACGCGTGACTAGTACCGGTGGAAAGGTTGATGGGGAGTTATTAATAAGGGCCTGGCCGTGGGAGGAACCGTGCCGGCCATTCGATGTGGAGAGAATAGACGGTGAGATCGAAATCACGTGTATACGCCAATTATTGGTGACATGTGATTATTACACACCAATTATCGCGACATGGATTATTACGACGGTTCTTAACAGAACCGTCGTGTTATTCGTCTTTTCACGACGGTTTTGTTAATAACCGTCAGGAACTTTCCTGACGGTTCTTAACAGACCCGTCGTGTTATCTCGATGGTATAGACGGTTCGTATTAAGAACCGTCAGCGAAGTTCACGACGGTTATTAATAAAACCGTCTGTGATGTCTCAATTATCACAGACGGTTCATGTTAATAACCGTCTATGAAAATATCACAGACGGTTGCCAGTCAAACCGTCTGTAATTAGCCGTCTAGTATTAGCCTTTCTGTAGTAGTGACACTAAACTATTGGTAACCACTGTTTCGTTAGGTTCTACAAAATTAATACCCTAAATGGTAAAATAGCCTAATAGCACTCAGTGAATAACTGGCTAGTAGCTAGCTTGTTAAGAGTGTTAGGCAATTCAGCACACTCACAATGATTTCATACTAATAGGCTCAAACTTGAGGGACGGAGCCTTTTATTTGGTTCGGGGAGTGGATTAAGAACGTTCCGTAGCAGAAGTTTTCTTTTTTTTATCCATTTCTTTATTGTAGCAGGCCTCCCTTTGGAGGCCTGCGCGACGGGCTATTTGTTTTGTTGACTTATTGCTTTCCAACAAAGCGTGCCGGCCCCTTGCAGAGTTAGATCAGAATAAGGATCACATCACTGGGTGAACGTCGAATGAAAATACGTTATCTTTCTACAACCCTATTTATATCATAGACACTTTATTATGAAAGACCAGATTGGCCTATTCCGCCATACATAAGAGAGTGCTACAGACGGGTTGATGAGAGGAATGGAAGTGTCGGGCGAATTCATTCTGGGAAAAAAGGGGGAAGGGAGTCACCTGCGCTATGTGAAAGTGAAAGTCTTAGTCAAAGTAGACTGGAGACATCCATCAGTGAAAGAAACAAATTTCATTAAATCCCTTATTCGGGATTATTGATGATAGGTGGATTTGGTAATTGATTTGTTCCGAGTTTTGCTCAGGTCTCGAAAAAATCCAAGCACATATTCGAAGAAATTAGCAAAGGTAAGCTTATCCAATTGAAGTGCTTCTGTATTCTAGGCATTCTCTTCGTTTTCCCCCGCGAGCTGGTTAGATGCGTGGGGTAGAGAGCTCGTAGTACCTGATAGCGTAGCTATGCAGTAGAGGGCAAAGCATAAATGAGACCGCTGATCATTTTGCTTGAGATTTGACCGTGGAAGGATCGAATTGTATCCGAGGAACGATCAAAGTGAAAAATCACATAGCTACTAATTCAAAACGTCCTTGGTACTAGAGGAGAGACCACAGTCATAATGATTTCATACTAATCCTTGATACTAGAGGTGAGAGAGTAGTTAGGTGGAGTTTTAGGAACAATCACCCTAATGGTTTGGTATTAAACCTTATACTAGAGAGCCTCACGATGATTTAACTGTTGCATGGATCTCTCATCTCAAGGAAGAGACATGACTCATAAAAATAGTATGAAGTCCTTCCAATGAATCATTTTGTCACTACTATTTTCTTGATTTCTTAAAAAAATATCTGGTGCTTGTATGGCATCAAACCTACTCCATCTCTCTCTTACACCTCACTAAAAAATCTGATATGACATAGTTATAGTATCAAACGCAGGAGCGCCCATAAGAACATCACATACGCAAGTGCAGAATTCGAGGACACGGGGTTTTTCCATAGGTGCATGAAAAGGCCAAGTCCCATCCCCGTAGGGCCAATTGATGGAACAAAAAGGCACTCCAATATGCCCCCTCCACAAGAAAGGCACACCCAATAATACGCAAGTGAGAAAGTGGAAAGGTATGGTGCCCTGCGAGCGATGGATGGGCGGGCAAGCCAAGCGAAGGGGAGGGTCGTTATCGCGTGAGGTGAGGGGGAGAGACACAGAGCGAATCGTGCTGCTGGAATCTAACAAGAGAAGGTGGCCTTGGACGACCCTGCCTTGTTACCTGGCTAACGCCCCAATGCGACGCTCAATGTGTGCGCGCGCGTCAGTGGCCTGAACTGCATGCCCACCACCTCTGCGCAGTGGGCCCCACCAAAATTTTTTACCTTGCCCCCGCCAAATTATGGGTGGGTTCCTTTGGGTTGATGGCTTATAGCTTAAATATTTGAATTTTGGATATTCCTGAGAGACAGTACGTAGAGAGAAATAGTCGCATGTGATTTTGGCCGGTACAGCTGAAATTAATACACTTTTTACTATAATTTTCCTATTAACCCGCCTTAAAAACGTACCATTTAAAAGCTAGTTACTATAAACAGTACAAAATAAACCAACTTTAAGTCCAAAAGAACCTGACCTATTACAAGTCCATCGCTTGCATTGCATTGTAACTACGATTGGGAAACATAACTATGCATGGTGGTAATTGTTCAATCATGTAACCGATGGTATAATTCAAGGTATATATCTGACCTATTCAGATGTAGTTGATGGTTTATAGCTATGTTTGATGGTTTTTGATATTAGCACGAGCGTTTATGCGAACGAATCGAATATCGATAAGTCAATTTGAAAAGTCTGTCTCGATAAACTACATCGAAAAACCGACAGAAAAACTATTCTATTTATTTATTTTAAAAAAATCATAAACTATAATCTATAATAAACTGAAAAGAGCTGACCATTAATTAAGAAAAGACATCATTTGTGTTACCGCTGTCCACTGCACTATACATGTACGTCTATCTTTTTTTCTCTGACTGCTGGGAAAACATATGTAGTCAATGCACCACACAACGTAGTGCAGCGGATCCGCGACCCTTTCTGCGGTCACCTAGTCTCGGTGTTGACAAGGGGATTCGATTCTAAATGGCCGGCCACTTGGTGGAGTGGAGGCGTATGGAGCCGTGGAGGTGTTTATCCGGTCTTGTGCTTAACAAGATCGAGGATTAGCTTTCGCGTAGATTAGTGCGGGTAAAAGGGGTCTAAAAAGATGATGCTGACACATTAGCACTAACGAAAAGGCTGCACCTCGTTCGAATATTGGGGCTTTGGGCCCGCCACGGCACGTCGAATATATGGAAAAAAAAGTCCACCTCTTATAGCTACAGCCACTAATATAAAAAAAGCTGAACTGAATATCTTATTACAGGTGATTTTCTTAAACCATCTATGTTGTAATTATCACAGATAGTTTTATAAGCTGCTTCGTATATCGTCTGTGATATCCTACTATCATAGATAGTTCTTGTTAATAACCGTCTATAATATTTTACAGACGGTTATTAATACAAACTGTCTATAATAATTGAGACATCACATATGGTTTTTAATAAGAACCGTATATGATAGTTCACAGATGGTCATTAATATAAATCGTCTGTGATAGTTGTGTATCACAGACGGCTTGTGGTTGAAACTGTCTGTGATATGCTTCATCTCCCTGGTGCGTGCTTTCTATCGTTTCAGCTCCCTTCGATCGTTTCGGCTCCTAGATGTGTCTCTTCGTCTCACGAGCCGGATGTATTCCTTGTTGTATAAAAATGATCATCCGCCACCAGAGATTTATCCTATACGAGCACCTCGTCTATGGGATATCTTCCTTCCCTTCCTTATCTCTCAAATACAAATAAATGGCTCTTTATTCTTCCTTGTTGTCAGCATTGATGGCCAACCTGACTATCCTAGACGAGCACCTCACCGGCCGTATGATGGCGGATGCTGCGGAAGGGCATTGTGCTAACAGTGTCCTTCCTCCTATACTCGACGGTTTGCCAAAGTAATTGAACGCCACCTTCCGCCGTCTTGACATCCTCTACCGCCACGTCCTCCGGTTGGTCTCCCGCTTCCGACGAGCTAACCTTGCCGACGACGTTGCATGTCTCCAAGAGGCTTGCCGTCGCTTGGAGTACTTAGTCAAGGCGGCAGGCGACTGAGTCAACCTTGTCGAGACCCCTCAAGAAAGGGAAGAGAGCATATGGGCTCAATTCGACTTGATTATTCAGTCGGAGGGTGTTCAGGAGACACTCGAACGAGCGCGTCAATGGGTGGATGCATTTTAGGCTTCGTTCGCTGATGATCCTGAACTGTTCGATGGCGACCACGTCACCTACGAAGTTTTAAAGACGGAGATTGCATGCTACAACCAACACTAGAAAAAACATCAAAACAGTTAGGTTTCTACTATTTTTGTTATCTTTTGTAAGAAATGACTGGTGATACTGTTTGGGAGTATATATATAGTATAAATAACAGGGGCACCATGGTGCTTAGGCTCCATGATTGAAACTTTCCATCCATGATTGATTCAGCATGCTAAACCAATAACTTCCTTTCCAAATCATTACACTTGCATACATCTAAAAGCATGTAGGATCGAAAACGGCAGCAGAGGGGGGGTGAATGGTGTGTTTTAAAAAATTGCCCTCTAGTATCCACAAGTTTTTCTTCTCCGATAGATATGGAAGCTATGAAGAAGAATGGAAATATGTGCTCACTGAAAATAGATGATGCAGCTGTACTTACTTGACACAGGACTTGAGAACAGAAGAGATTATTTGGCTGCTAGACTTGAAAAAGAAACTGTGAAGACAGCTACCAAAGAAGGGAGGCCAAAGCAAAGAAGGCTTAACCGAAAGTAGGAGGTATTGCGAAACAAAAACAAAAGAACTGTAAGCAGAGAGAAACAACAAAGGGAGAAGAGGAAGGAAAGAATTCGAAAGAAAGAAGCAGACTGGAGAAGGCAGACGCTGACGGAAAAGGAAAAAGATTGCAGCCGGCTAAAAACTGCTGTGATAATAAATACTGATTTTGCTACCGAAAACTGAGAGGAAAAATCTGATTCAGTTTAATTTCAGCAGTCTCAGCAGACAACACAGAATTATCATCAATTGAAATGAGCAGTAGACAAGAGGCTGCCCAAAGACTGCCAACCGAAAAAGAACAAAAGATTGCAGACAAGGAATCTGTCGGCGCTCAGAAACTGAAATGAAACAGAGACTAAAAAAGACAGAACAGAAAGCTAACTAAAGAAACAGAGAGTACTGACGGAAAAGAAACAAACACTGCAGGAGGAGCAAACTCAAGTTGTGCTTCACAAATCAATTACACAAAACTTCAATCTAAACATCCATCAGATCACAAGTCCCTATCGGCAGAAGATGAGCAAACTGAAAAACAAAGATGTAGACTGAAACACTGACTGTAAACCGAGAATTGTCTGCAAACCAAAAATGCATAAAAACTGAAAGCAGTCTGAAGCCGAAGAACTGCACCAAAATGGAGCATCCAATTGAGAAGAGTTTGGCTGCACTAAAAAATTGACGAAGATCAATTCTCAAGGAAGAACATCAACTGGAGCAAAGATCCTGAACGATTCGAACATGAGAAGGAACAGAGACACAAAAAGAACAAGATTCAGGACACAAACAAGAAGAAGAAAAACAAACCTGCAAAGAAAGTCTGCAAGCGAACCAGAAGGAAAGCAATCGGCAAAGCATCTGAGAACTGAGCCAAACAGTGAATGCTTTTACTGCATCAAACCGAAAGCAAAACAACAGAAGGCTATACTTCTCTTACTGTTTTCAAAAGTAAACGGAAGACTGGCTTTTAGCCAAAAGCATTCCAACACTAATTAGCAAAATAAAGGTGAACAACCGAACAAGAGTTGGTGGACTGGGCAGTGTTGATTTAAAACCGACTGAAGATAAAACAGAGAGAATAGCAGCCGGAAATACTGAGTTCTTTGTCGGTACAGGGAGAACTGAGAAGCACAAAAGAAACAAGAAAAATGGATGATCAATTTCTTGTTCTCCTCAAGACTTCAATCCTGAATAACAGGTTGAGCACAGAAACTTAAAGAATCTCTTCGGCTGAACAAGAAATCAGTCTGAGAAGAATACAACAGTGAATCACACTACTCATACAGACTGCCCCATTTCTCACATTTAGATCAACACACACAAACAAGAAGATCACCAAATCAAGAACTAACTGCCAGTTTCTCCTCACAACACAAGAGAAAAAGAGAACACACACATGAAGAGAAAAGAAAACTCTAACTCTCTCACAAAGCCATGAATTCATCCAAAGAAGAACAACGAAGAAAAGAAAAACTTCAGATTTTATTTCAACCAAAAATTACAAGGAGTCCCCATACGCATGGACATTAGAACAAGAGAAGTAATTACAAGTCTCTCAATCCATCCTCTCCCTCTCAATCCTCAAAAACACCAAGAGCCTCACATGCTTCTTGGGAGGAACACAACCCACACAAAGGGATGAATGAGCTCTCAAGTGTCCTAAGGGGTATGCAGTCCCTCACCTCTATTTATAGCCCTTGGCTAACGGGTCTCCAACCCGTTACGCCGGCTAAACCCTAACGGAGCTGTCTCCCGCTTGTGCAGCCTTGCGAAATTACCGATTCGCCCCTCCTGTACCTTCCGGGAAGCTTACGCGCTCCTTGCCTCGCACACCTCGCAACCACTTCGAGTCCACGCCGTCTTCGACACATCCCGACCGTTCTGACCTCAACGCCACCTGCGCCTAGTCCGGTCCACCGTGTCTCACCACGACTCCGCCTCGACGTCCTGCAGCCACACAGACAAGAAACACGTCAAATAGCATCGCTCGATACATGAAAGCGTAAATAGAGATCAAACCTGTCGAGTCATCAGAATATGCAACCTAAACCCATACGACTAGGTTCGACCAAGTCCGACCGAGCCCGTTACGCCACGAAACGTCTAGGTCCGAACCAACCGACTCAAACTCGACTTTTCGTAAACGATGTCAATTACTCATCATACACAACAGGATGACCTCCACATGGTCTCTCAAAGCAATCCAAACGCAAGGAGGCTTGGTGGCCGACACCATGGTGCCCCATTTCAGCGTTATATATATATGGCATGTCTGTTGTCTGCTTTTAGAAGAGCGACCGAGCAGGATATGTTGAAGAAGGGAATGGAATATATGTACTGTCCATGCATTGATTGTGATAATCTGAAGATGTTAACCAACTCATCGCAGATCAAAGCTCACTTAATTCGAAGGGGTTTTAAAAAAGGGTATAAATGTTGGACCAATCACGGTGAAGAGAAGAATTATACAAGAAGGTAATTATAACAATATCGAGGGAGACAACAATATGCCGATTGTGGATTGCACTTTCGATGATGATAGGTCACATGATGATAATCTAGATCAGATGCTACGTGATGTAGAAGGAAGCTATAGTAAGAGAGAGTTTGATAAATTCAATGGCTTAAAGAAGGACTTGGAGAAACATTTGTTCTCGGGCTGCAAACCATAATACAAAAGGTTGTCATCTGTTCTTGAACTGCTATAATTGAAGACAAGCAATGGTTAGTCTGATAAGAGTTTCACGACGTTGTTAGGTCTCCTAGTGAACATCCTTCTAGAGGGAAATGTGTTGCCGAGAACCACCTACCAAGTCACAAAGGTTCTTTGTCTATTGGGAATAGAAGTACAAAGAATACATACATGTCCGAATGATTGTATCCTTTACCATAAAGAGTATGCAAAATTACATGTTTGTCCCGTGTGCAAAGCATCCTGATACAAGTGTAAGAATGCTCCGATGATGGTGATGGCATTGAGGTGAAGCAACAACCTCCTGCTAAAATTTTGTGGTATTTGCCAGTAATTCTCCATTCGAAGCGTTTATTTAAGAACCGAAAGGATGCAAGATTGCCGTGTTGGTATTCGGAAGAGCATAAGAAAGATGGAATAATAAGACACGTTCCTGATTCTGCCCAGTGGAGGAACATCGATACGATGGTTGCAGACTTCGGTGCAGAACCGAGAAATATAAGGTTTGGGTTGAGTACAGATGGAATGAATCCTTGCGGTAACATGAGCAGCCGATATAGCATCTAGCCCGTGAATGTATGCACGTACAATATTCCTCCTTGGCTGTGTATGAAGTGAAAGTACATTTTAATGTCACTACTTATCCAAGGGCTGAAATAACCTGGAAACGATATTGATGTGTACCTAGCACTATTGGTGGAAGATCTTGTGACACTATGGAACGAAGGGGCATAGGTATGGGATGCGGACAAATGAGAGAACTTCACTCTGCGCACCATGTTATTCTGCACTATCAATGATTTTTCTACCCTTGGTAACCTATCGGAGTTGAGTACGAAAGGAGCCAAAGCCTGTCCGCACCCTGTCCGCACTACTTAGATTATACCAAGAGTGTATGGTTGAACAACTCACGCAAAATTGTGTACATGCATCACCGTTGGTTCCTTCCAAGGTATCACCTATACCGCAAGATGCAGGAACAATTTGACTAAAATAAAGAGGATGAGTTAGTACCAAGGCCTTTTAGCAGGAAAGAGGTGTACGATATGGTCAAAGATATCGATGTTGTGCATTTTAGGACTTGTCAGAAGAACATGTGAAAGAAGAGGTCAGTATTTTAGGACTTGTCTTATTGGAAGCACTTAGAAGTTCGCAATTGCATCGATGTCATGCACGTAGAGAAGAATGTATGTGATAGCTTGATTGGTCTCTTACTGAACATTCGTGACAAATAAAGGATGGTGTCAACGCACGATGTTACTTAGTCACTATGAACATCAGGACTGAGTTAGTACTGATAGAGACCGCACGTACCTTCCCCCAGCTTGCTACACTCTATCTAAGTCCGAGAGAACTAAACTGTGTTAGTGCTTGCATGGTGTGAAAATTCCGTCCGGTCACTCCGCCAGCATAAAGAAATTTGTTCGCATGGAAGATTTGAAATTAATTGGCATGAAGTCTCATGAATGTCATGTGCTAATGACACAATTGCTTTCTGTTGCATTAGAAGTATTTTGCCGAACATGGTTCGAGTGACAATCATGAGGTTGTGTCGTTTCTTTAACACAATTGCTCAGAAGGTTATCGATCCCGATGGACTAAATGCTCTGCAGAAAGTGGTGGTGATGACTCTATGGCATCTTGAGATGTATTTCCCTCTATTATTTTTTGATATCATGGTCCATTTCATTGTCTACCGTGTGAAAGAGATAAAGATATGTGGTCCTGTGTTTCTACATTATATGTACCCGTTCTAGAGGTACATGGGAATTCTCGAGTCCAATGTACGCAATCGATCTCAGTCCGAGGGTGGCATCGCGAAGGCTATGCAACCGAAGAGGTCATTGAGTTCTGCATCGATACATGGCTGAGATGATTGGAGGTTAGAGGGTATCGAGATCATCGAAAGAAAAGCAATAAGTCCTAATCTGGATACGTACACTTAAACCCATTTCACAGTCTTGCAACACATGACTGAAGTGTCCCTGTATATTGAAGAGCACAAGGATATGCTACGCCAAGATAATCCAGGTCGGTCGAAGGATTGTATCATGGCATAGCATAACCGTCAGTTCAACGAATGGTTAAGGGTGTGATTCACTGGGAGGTCATCAAGTGAAACGCTACAATGGCTGACAAGAGGGCCAAAATTTACAATTGTAACATGGCAAGGATACGATATTAATGGATACATATTTTATACAACAGATCAGGATAGAAAGAGCATAGTGCAGAACTCAGATGTCCGCATAGATGCATTGCATGAGCAGTTCAGTACTGCCGCCCCAAGCTCCTACTACGGGCTTGTAGAGGAGATTTGTGAGCTTGACTACGTAATTTTCAAAATCCCTCTCTTTCAGTGCCATTGGGTCCAACTCCAAAGGGTGTAAAGGTCGATAAGTATGGCGTCACTACTATAGACCTCGAACGTGTATGATACAAAGATAAATTATTCATACTCGCAAGGCAAGTTGTTCAAGTTATTTATGTAACCGACCTGGCAAATAAGAAATACCATGTAGTTCTTCGTGGAAAAAGAATGATTGCTAGAATTAATAATGTCGTGGATGAGGAAGAGTACAATCAATTTGATGACTTGCCTCCATTCGGAGACGGCATCAGGCTAGAGGAAGAACCAAGAGATGAAGCAAGCTATATGCATGTCGATCATTATGAAGGGCTTTATTTGAAAGGAAAATAGCCAAGTGGAATGATCCCACACGACGAACATCTATTTGAAAATTATTCCAATGTAATTAATAAATTTGGCATGTAATTAAGGAATTATTCCATTATAATTGATTGTGTGATTTAGAAATAATTACATCTATCATTGTATCTGCTTGCTTGTTTTCATAGGGCATGGCTAGCATTTCCTGAGGCTAGCCGAAAAATTTGATATTATCACAAACAGTTTGAGCCATCAAACCGCCTGTGATATATGTATCATAGACGGTTTCATATCAGATCCATCTATGATAATGTATAATATCACAGACGGTTCCATAATATAACCGTATGTGATAATGTATAACATCACAAATGGTTCCATAATAGAACCGTCTATGATATGCTATACATCACAGCCTATTACATCATAGAACTATCTATGATATTAATAGCACATATGGTTATTTAATAGAACCATCTGCGATAGTTCTTCTTTAAGTAATTCCTTTGCTAGGTTTTACGCTCTTACTCCTCTCGCTCACGCACCCCCTTCGTCTCCTCGTCCCCCAACCTTCACCGCCACTGCCGGAGAACCCGACTCTCTGTCCTCTTCTTTCTCACCTGGCGTGGTGGTCCCGTTGCCTCTCCTTACCATGTCATAAAACCGATGATGCTGTTCATATTGCTGACCTCTTTTTCAAAGAGATAGTTCGTTTGCATGGTATGCCTTCTACTATTGTTTCAGATCGTGATGCCAAGTTCTTGAGTCACTTTTGGCGTACTCTATGGAACAAATTGGGTACAAAGCTGTTATTCTCTACCACATGTCACCCACAAACTGGTGGCCAAACCGAGGTGGTGAACCGCACATTGTCTACCATGTTGAGAGCTATTTTGAAGAACAATTTGAAGCTGTGGGAAGAGTGTTTTCCGCATGTTGAGTTCGCATATAATCGAGCGGAACACTCAACCACCAAGGTAAGTCCTTTTCAGGTAGTGTATGGATTCAATCCCCGTGCCCCTATTGATATTTTACCTTTGCCTACTAGTGAGAGAGTTCATAATGATGCTAAGGAGCATGCTGATTTTATTATTAAAATGCATGAGTCTAAGGCAAACATTGAAAAGATGAATGAAAAATATAGGATTACTGGTAGTAAAGGTAGAAAGGAAGTTAAACTTGAACCGGGTGATTTTGTTTGGTTGCACTTGCGAAAGGATAGATTTCCTGAGTTAAGAAAGTCAAAATTGATGCCTAGAGCTGCTGGTCCTTTTAAGATAGTTGAGAAGATAAATAATAATGCATATAAACTTGAGTTGCCTCCCGAGTTTGGGGTTAGTCCCACCTTTAACATTTCAGATTTGAAGCCATACTTGGGAGAAGAAGATGAGGCTGAGTTGAGGACAACTCCGCTTCAAGAGGAGGAGGATGATGAGGACATCACTTCTTCGGATATACACAACACTCCTCCACTTGATATTCAAGGACCAATCACTAGAGCTCGCGCCCGACAATTGAATTTACAGGTGAGCTCGTTCCTAAGTACTTCTTTTTGTTCATTTGAGAATTGATTGCTACCTAATGATTTAATTATGATTAGAAACTATGGAGAGGATCAAGAAGTACTTGGAGAAGGGCTACGAGGCGCACAAGGTCACCAAGGGCGGTCGAATCATGTTGGATATCCAACTCAGTCCGACTTCGAATCCAACTCGGAGTCCAGGACCAGGCCGCACTAAAATGGACGCCCAGATCGCATCCGGACTCCGTTTTGGACGTTCCACATATGTATAGAAAGCTGAGAAGACGACCTTTCCAATGGATCTTGTCCCATATCAAAATTCCTTCTGAGTCAACAAGAATCGTGGAAACAATTGAGCATTCATAATCTGTCAGGGTGCTGCGCCACCGCCTTTTGGGCCGTTCGGCTTTGTATCGTGTTGGAGTCCATTAAGGATGCGTCCAGGGGTTTTGCACACCCCTTACTCCTTTATATATAGCCACCACCCCCACCATTAGGGTTGGGTTTTGCTTAGATTAATTCCGTCTTTGAACAGTTTCACCGTTCATCGGTTTGCGAGACCCCAACTTTCGAGTGCTAAATCAATACATCTGCGATTCAGTTGTGATCTTCCTTGTTCTTGCTTGTGTTCTTCGATTCGCAGGCGAGGAGTAGCCTTCTTGGCGAGGTCAACCGGGCTGTGCACGGTTGATAACCTGAGGAGACGTGGTGCTGCGATTGCGGGGTTCGGGACGTGTTGTTCGGAAGCCGGATCGATTTGTGTCGCGACTCCACCAAATCGAACTTATCCAGAACCTGTTGGAAAATCGGGACCTCGTCCCTATCAACCTCTCCTTCCCGTCGCCTCTTGTCCCGACACCACCTCTCGTCCTTACGTTGCCTCTCCTCCTGAAGGTATGGATCCCAAATCCCACTTGTTTACCTCATATGTGATAGATCCGTCCATATCTGTTAATGTGTGTTCATGAGTTCTCTCCTCCCCATCGCTTATCCTCTCAATGGTATGAATCCCAAATCCCACTTTTTACCTCATGTGTGATAGATCTGTCCATATCTGTTAATGTGTGTTCATGAGTTCTCTCCTCCCCGTCGCCTCTCCTCCCGAAGGTATGGATCCTAAATCTCACTTTTTTAGCTCATGTGTGTTACATCCATCCATATCTATTGGTGTCTTTTTTATGTGGAACCCAAAAAGGAATAGGAAAAATGGATGTGGGAGGGAAGGTGTGCCTACTTATGTCAGGCTATAAGTGATAAGGTTGTTAGGGGTAGTCTCGGTGTGGCCCTCACGTAGATGAAGACATGGATGGTGGTCCTTTGTCATTGCCGAAAATGTCGCCTTCATGTCGTCCTCATGGTCGGCCTTTTGGGTGTCCAGTGGTCCGCGCTCTCCTTCGGCTTCCACTACTTTCTTATCTCCTCTCCTCCGACTCTTCTTACTTTTACGGGTGGGCTACTGGTTCAAGTAAAAAAGGGCATAAAACAATGTGAGTCAGAGTAGTAGTTGTACAAGAGGAATATTACAACAATATACACTTGAGTTTCAAAAGGGTGGAAGCAAATTAATTTGCTTCAGCCCGTTTCAAGCTCATGTGTACAGTGCTTTATTGTTCGTGTTTTAGTTGTTGAGAAATACATGTCCTCTCCTCTGACTCTCCTCTCCTTACTTATATGGGTGGGCTGCTGGTTCAAGTAAAAAAAGGCACGAAACACTGGGAGTCAGAGTAGTAGTTGTATCAGAGAAATATTACAGCGTTATACACTTGAGCTTTAAAAGGGTTGAAGCAAATTAATTTGCTTTAGCCCTTTTCAAGCTCATGTGTATAGTGCTTTATTGTTCATAGTGCAAAGAGATCTTGTAGCAATGTAACACCCCAGGAACCACACTACCCCGAGATGCTACTAACCACACATACAACTAGCTGGATTAGAATAAATCTGGCAGCATCTTCCTAGAAAAACGTTAAACTACGCGGAAGCATGACTACAACATAAAATTGGAGATAGCAAAAAAATGGTAAGAACCAAAAACAATGTTTATTAATCTAATTCATAATTTACTCAACCACACTAAGGCTACCACGAAGGCCATTATTAAGTTACAGTGGTCCACGACTGGATAGAAGTATGATTTTAAGAATTAAAGCCTCTAATTTAAATAGCAAAAATCATGAAGACTTGGTAAATGGTGTCGTGTTGTTCTACCCTTCCCACACATGCTCAAGGTTCACCTGGAAGAGGGAAAACAAGGGTGAGATAAAATCTCAGCAAGCTAACTGTTTAACAATTTAATTAAACTACAGACGATTAAGTATTCATTTAACAACACGTAGCACAATGATAGAACATTATCATATGGTTCTTCTCAACCACACTATAATTCCTTCATAACCCAAAACCACAATCCACAAAGTAATACCACAACTACAAGTGATTTCACCATAAGATAAACCACGCACCACCAGTCAATGGCACATACCCCAAATGATTTTCACCCAAAACAATACCACAAGTGACCGTAATGAACCAAAACATCCTAAGACATTAAAATTAAGATTCATCCTCGTGAAATGCATACATATACAAATGATCCACTACACCCTTACCTGGAAACGTAAGAGTGTGCATCATCCTACGGCAATGTACGAAGTCGTACCAGTACGGTCGCGGCTAGGTGCGGCGACATCTACAATGCAAAAGGCATGCTATAACATGCATGATATGACCACAATTGACTCCTTAGGAATATAGACACATGAACAACAATCATATATAATAAGGCATAAAATGCGGCATGGCATCTTTATTTAAATATAGATTATTTACCGAACCTCAGCAATTATGGGAAGGCAATAAAATTAATATGTCAAACAGTAGCAACAACCTCTACGTTTACAGAACAAAATCTACAAATTTCATGAAGACACCATAATTTTATTATATAGTTTTAAGGGCGTAATTCGCAATGGAAAACAAAGAATGACTACGCCTCCGAGTTCATCCAAAGAAATTCCTGCACCACCACCAGCAGCCCACTATTCTAAAAATTATAAAATTGTACCAGAAGCTAGTTCTAGATGTTATCTACCACTTTCATTATTATGAGTTAATTCAGAAAATTCATTAGGACCTCTGAATCAGTCCACGATCAGAAACTAGATTCTGAATCCAGCTCTACTGCACAGTCGACTTCAATCCTCTGTTGCGTCCAAACCCCGGGTGTACAAATTCTGAAACAAATATAGAACCTAAATCTCTCCAACTTCTACAACTTTCATGTGCATGGGTTCCTCGGGAAAAATCATTTTGACCGCCTAAACCGCCCGAACAGACACGTTGCCCGATCTGACTGAGCGCAGAACACCGATTAATCTCTAACCGACGGTTTCCCCTAGATTATCCACCTCTAACGATGAACCAAAAGCCTACAATCACCATAAAATAGAGGGGAAAAGTCGGGAATTTCTTACATAGGTTGCTATAATATCCCGAAAATGATTCGAGAGATAGTCGATCAACTAGAAGGAGAGACCTTGTAGGAAAGAATTAAATAAATATTTTTAGTGGGGATTTCTGAAATTTCTGACAACCTGGGCCTGGGCCTTGGCCCAGGGGAGGCCGGCCCAAAGGGGGGGACGTGCCCCACCCCTTCAACCCTAGCTGCCACGTCCCCTCTCCCCCTCCTCTCCCTCCTTGCGCCGCCCCTCCCCCCTGCCCTTGTGCCTCCAGCCGCCTCTCTCCCTCCCCTCTCCTCCATTGAAGCCCCTTCTACCGGTGAAAAAGATTTCTGTTGGCTGCCGATCGAGCGGAGGAAGGAGATCAATCGCAACGAGGCGTTTGGATCCGGAGGAAGGGAAGAGGAAGGAAAAAGGGGAAAGGAAAAGAGAAGGAGTTTGTGGGGTGTTCATCGTGTTCTACAGCGTTTCATCAAGGGTAACCCCTGTTTTCCCCCAATTATATGCATATTTTAGTTGTGGTAGCAATGTCGGTATTCTGGACTGCTAGGACAGATTTCGTTGGATGGCTATTTTAGGGTATTTACGTGGGGATTCAGATCTGGACTTCTGCTAGAGAGTTGTAGAGGACGTCGTTGTCGTTTCGTGAAGTGATAGAACGTATCATTCAGACCTTTGTAGCAGAAGTTATGATTTTTCTAGTAAGCCTATTCTGCAGATCCAGAGATTTCTGTCAGGTTTTGGTAGATTGGATTGGGCGATTAGAAAATGAGAGAATAAGAGGATCTCCATATTATGAAAGCTGTAGATAATTGTCTTAGCTTTCCAGGAAGGTCAATAAATCATGATTCAGACATTTGTACTGAAAGTTACAGCATTTTTAGTACTATATCCAGAGAACCCAACGTGAAATTGATGTTTTAGAAAATTGGATGGTGCGGGTAGAAGATGGCCGATTCAGGGAGGTGCACAAACTAGGTTTAGTTAGATAATTTAATTATCTTTCCAGAAAGTCTAAGAACACCCTATTCAAAATCTCGTACCAATAGATATGAATTTTTGAAGTTGACTATCCACAGGGGG
Organism: Bonia amplexicaulis; assembly: GCA_036346245.1. NCBI lineage: Eukaryota > Viridiplantae > Streptophyta > Magnoliopsida > Poales > Poaceae > Bonia > Bonia amplexicaulis. Next base: position 16,453,500 of record CM070741.1, read on the forward strand.
GCAGGATGACCTGTTGGATTTGGGGATTGGAACCAAGTTAGACGAATTTACTAGTTCGTGATTGTTTTTATTTGGGCAAAGGTCCGCTACTGTTATCTTAGCAAATATATTAATTATTATTCAGGTGGTGGACGGATCCCAGGGGCAGCACCTTCTGCACATCCCTCATTTTGTCGCGGTTAAGGCAAGTATAATGATGGTTTGAATTGATAGTGTGGAATATCGATGTTTGATCTATATTATGAGTTATGTGTTCATGGTTGTGGTAAAGATGGATTGGTGATGTTTATGGTTGATTGCAAATTATGGTGTTCATGAGTATTTCTGGTGCATAGATATTGTGGATGCAAGTTTTACTTTATTGAGACATTCAAGCATATGCATCATGTTGATTTATTGAAGACTTGGTCACGAGATGACCAAGCGTTGAGGTCCCCGTCATGTTGATGATGGGCTAAAGGTCCCCATACTTGTGGAGTATGGGCAATTGGTCTCTGTACCAGATGGTACAGGCATGGGTGTGCATCGACGGATGCACACTTTGCATTACCGGTAAAATGCAAAAGAGAAAGAGATAAAGAGATTTTTGATCATCTTGCATAGCATGGCCTATTTATATGGTTGATGGATGAATGTGTGAAGTGATATTCATGAATGTTCTTGTTACTATCTATTATATTTGCTGAGTCGTTGGACTCATTCTTGTTGTTGTTATTTTTTTAGGTACCGTTATGAGGTCGGCATGCATGGGGAAAGGGAAGGAATAAACTTGTTGCACTTGCACGTTCCACCCATAATGGAAATAAAGGAAGAAAAATTTAAATATAAGACGCAAGGACTATTTAAGTACCGTTTGATTATTACCCTTGGATTTTAATTGTAATAAGAGTTTAGAATATTTATGATGCTCATGTTATTTCTCTAGCTCCCACGTCGCCTCCTGCTCGAACTGATTCAACCAGAGTACCTTCACAAACCTGACGGCCCTCTTCCTCATGACTCGCTCCGATGAGTCCAAGATATGCACTGGTCGACACTCCACAGTGAGATTCTGCTCCATAGTGATTGCTCTAGGTTGATCCTGTGCTCAGGGTCTCGCAAATATTTTCTGAGCATAGACACACGAAAAACATTGTGCACTCCACTCATCAAGCTTAGCAACTCCAATCGATAGGCTAGACTACCCACATGCACAATCACTGGAAATGGGCCGACATACCACGGGCTAAGCTTCCTTGTGGTACCAAACCGAACAATGCCCTTGGTTGGTGACACCCTGAGGAGCACAAGGTCACCAACAGCAAACTCCAACTCGCGACGTCGAACATCCACATAACTTTTCTGCCGACTCTGAGCGACCAACAGATTCTATCGAATCTCCTGCACCTTCTCCACAGTCTGCTGAACAAAGTCTGGGCCAAGCAAAGACCTCTCACCTATAACATCCCAACAAAGAGGAGAAACACATCTCCGGCCATACAAAGTCTCAAAAGGAGCCATCTTGATACTCACTTGATAACTATTGTTATAAGCAAACTCTTCCAAAGCTAGATGAGCCTCCCAACTGCCCTTCCAGGACAGAACACAAGCACGAAGCATATCCTCCAAAGTCTGGATAGTTCGCTCTGACTGACCATCTGTCTAAGGGTGAAAAGCTGTACTAAGAGAAATTGTCGTGCCCAACACAGCCTGAAGACTTTGCCAGAACTTAGAGACAAACTTGGTGTCCCGGTCAGAAACGATAGACTTGGGCACACCATGCAACCTCACTACCTCTCTGATATACAACAATGCTAGATCCTGAGTTGTGTTAGTCGTCTTCATTGGAATAAAATGCACGTACTTGGTAGCCTATCCACAACAACCCAAACAGTATCCCGACCACGAGGTGAGCGCGGCAAACCAACTACGAAGTTCATGGTAATATGCTCCCACTTCCACTCAGGAATCTCCAAGGGCTGCAATAAACCAACAGGTCGCTTATGCTCGGCCTTCACCTGCTGACATACGCCACAAGATGTGACATATTTAGCAATGTCCACCCTCATCCGTTTCTACCAGAAGACCTGTTTTAAGTCACGATACATCTTCGTCTCACCCGGATGTACAGAATATGGAGTCCGGTGAGCCTCACGAAGGATATCTGTCTTCACCTCTGATTTCTGTGGTACACAGAGTTGGCCTCTGAAACGAACCGCACCACTCTCATACATGCTAAACTCTCTGGAAAGACCCTTCGAGATCCTCTTCCGTACCTCTGAAAGAAGCCGATCGTATTGCTGAGCCTCACGAACATGCTCGGGTATAGCAGACTAAAATATTATTTGTGTCTCTGCTTGTGCAACTCCAGCGAAACAGAAGGAGATACCCCTTTTTGCATGAGTCTGGTCATCGGCTTGGCAATGATAGAGAAACCTTGCACAAAGCACCGATAATAGCTGGCAAGCCCAAGGAAACTTTGGATCTCTGATACACTGGTTGGCCTCTGCCACTCCACCACCGTGGCCGCATTCTTTGGGTCCACTGTGATGCCGTGCTGGCTGATAGTATGACTAAGAAAGCCCACTTCAGAAAGCCAGAAAGCACACTTCTTTAACTTTGCATAAAACTTATTCTTCCGAAGGACATCGAAAACCAGGCTAAGATGTAACTCATGTTCCTCCTCTGTTTTTGAATACACCAAGATATCGTCGATGAAAACCACTATGAAAACATCTAGGTACTCATGGAGCATCCTGTTCATAGCCTCCATAAAGACAACAGGGGCATTCATTAGTCCAAAAGACATAACGACAAACTCAAAATACCCATATCTTGTGCTGAAAGCCGTCTTCTCGATATCCTCATCTCTGATTCGTAGTTGATGATAACTGGACTGCAAATCGATCTTTGAGAATACCTTGGCAACCCTCAGCTGATCGAAAAGATCATCAATACGACACAAAGGATACTTGTTTTTGATCGTCACTTGATTAAGTGCTCGATAATCCACACAATGCCTCTTGGTGCCATCCTTCTTTTCCACGAACAAAACCAGAGCAGCCCAAGGCGACGTGCTCGGTCTGATAAACCCCTTAGCTAGAAGCTCGTCCAACTACTTCTTTAACTCCACCTACTCCACAGGAGCCATCCGATACGGGGACTTGTAGATAGACCGTGTACTCGGAACAAGCTCAATGTGGAACGTCGGCTCCCTATCCGGTGGCAACCTTGGAAGCTCATCAGGAAAAACATTAGGGATACCTACAAACCACTGGAATGCCCTCTAACCGCAACATTGCATCGCGACCATCAACCATGCCCAATAGCAACCTGGACTTCTGCATCCATCTATTAGGAAACAACCGGGACAACAATGAGAGAGAAAACCGCGGGGCACTTCCTTGGAAGATAACCTCACGCCCAGATGAATACTTCAAAGTGATCATCTTCAAGAAGAAGGAGATGACTGCCTGATATTGGGAAAGCCAATCCATGCCAAGAATCATATCAAATGGCCCTAGAGGTATAACCACCAGATTCGCAAAGAACTCCTCAGTCGCAAGAACCACCGTACAACCCAAACAAACCCGAGAACTAGAGATGAGCCCTCTAGGAGGCTGACAACCACTGCCCTACCAATTATCGGCACCGAGAGACTTGCCTGACTAATGAAAACCTCCGAGACAAGAGAAACTAGTACCTGAATCAAAAAGAACATGGGCCACAAAAGAATCAACGGACATAGTACCTGTCACCACGTCTCCACAGTCCCTGCCATCAGCCGCGAGCATGGAGTATGCCCTGGGAACACTGAAGAAGAACCTCCCGGCCCCAAACAAGCCAGTGCAGAAGTCCACTGAGGTGTAGACGCCAAAGTAGTGGTGGGCTGCTGCACCCAGTATCCTCCAGGTGGAGGTGTTGGAACAGTCGACGAAGGTACTGAGGGCACCGGCAGGAAGTGCGGTGTAGGAGCCGCAAACAAGTACTACGGGGTAGGAGCCGCAAACATCATCTGCAAGGTGCCTCCAGGACGAGTCGATCCAGCTGGAGGTGCAAGCGCTAGCTCCCACTGCAATTTACCCTTGGGATTCTACCTACACACCACATCCTTATGGTTTTGACCGTAGATCGAACAATACCCCTTCCAAGGGCAGTCAATCCGCCTGTGTGGATCACCACAGAGAAAACATACCAAGCCCATCCCGGGCTTCACTATAGCACGGTGTTGCTGAGAACTCCCCCTAGAAGAGCTGGACAGCCAGAACTATCGTGGTAAGGCTGGTGATGGCGATTCTTTTCCTTCTTGTGAACAGGGCCGCCACAATGGCCCTTCCTCTCACTCTGCCCTCTGACCTGATCTCCACCGGAGGTCTTACGGGTGTCATTTGTGTAAGCATGCTGCATCTCGATCCTCAAAGCCTGCTCCACCATGGTGCAGAAGTCCGTGATGGGGAAAGCACCCAGCAAGTGGCGGATCGAAGGTCTAAGCCCTGACGGAACTGCCTGGCCTTCTCTGCATCATTATGTGCCACATGACGGATGAAGTGAACTATCTGATTGAAGCCCACCTCATAATTTGCCACAATCTTCATCTTGTCGAGAAATGACTCTAGATAAAACCTCCTTTCGAACTGCTGGACAAACTCAGCCCAAGACAGCAGTCTGTGTGTAGCTATGTGAGCTAACTGCACACTCTTCCACCAGATCTGCGGCTCACCCTTCAGGAGCTATGCCATGTATCCCATACGATCTGGAGCAACCACCTCAAATATCTCCATCTTATCCTCCACGTAGGACAACCAATCAGCGGCCTAAACTAGAGTGGCCCCACTGTCAAAGCTGTCCAGCTTCATCCCCATCCACTCTCGAAGCGAGATGCCACTAATGACGCCTTGCCACGACCATCGCGCCAGTAGCAAACACCAAAGATTAGGCGCATCGCCTGCACCTCAACGTTCTCAGCTCCTCCCGCATGGCCCTCATAGTGGCCAATAGCTCCTCTTGACCAACACCCGCTGGCCGAGAAGACTCAACCTCCTTAGCCGCTGACTACGCACCTGACGTAGTAGCATGATCACGACCTCTTGTCTTAGGCAGCATTCCTGCAGCCACCAAGGTATACAAGCACTCACAAACATCAACTTCAAGCAGTTAAGGCATAAGCACTAAACCAAAACAAGGTATATGCAAAGATATGCAAACCCTTCCCCATCCTACATGTGCAAGTGTGTCAAATTACTTATTATTTTTCCTAGAATCTAAAGCCTAGGCTCTGATACCAACTGTACTACCCTAGGAACTACACTACCCCGGGATACTACTAACTACACATAGAACTAGCTAGATTAGAATAAAATCCGGTAGCATCTTCCCAAAAAAATTTTAAACTACCGGAAGCATGACTACAACATAAAATGGGAGATAGCAAAAAAAATGGCAAGAACCAAAAACAACGTTTATCAATCTAATTCAGAATTTGCTCAACCACACTAAAGTCTACCACGAAGGCCATTATTAAGTTACAGTGGTCCACGACTAGATAGAAGCATGATTTTAAGAATTAAAGCCTCTAATTTAAATAGCAAAAATCAGGAATACTTGGTAAATGGTGCTGTGTCGTTCTACCCTTCCCATACATGCTCAAGGCTCACCTAGAAGAGGGAAAACAAGGGTGAGATAAAATCTCAGCAAGTAAACTGTTTAACAATTTATTTAAACTGCGGATGATGAAGTATTCATTTAAGAACACGTAGCACAATGATAGAACATTATCGCATAGTTCTTCTCAACAACATTGTGAATTCCTTCATAACCCAAAACCACAATCCACAAAAGCAATACCACAAGTACAAGTAATTTCACCATAAGATAAACCACGTACCACCAGTCAATGCCACATACCCCAAATGATTTTCACCGTAAACAATACCATAATGAACCAAAACATTCTAAGACCTTAAAATTAAGATTCATCCTCATGAAATGCAGATGTATGCAAATGATCCACTACAACCTTACCTGAAAACATAAGAGTATGCATCGTACTATGGCAATGTATGAAGCTGTACCGGTACGGTCGCGGCTAGGTGCGGCTACATCCACAACGCAAAAGACATGCTATGACATGCATGATATGACCACAATTCACTCCTTAGGAATATAGCCACATAAATAACAATCATATATAACGAGGCATAAAACGCGGCATGGCATCTTTATTTAAATATAGATTATTTACCGAACCTCAGCAATTACAGGAACGCAATAAAATTAATATGTCAAACAGTAACAACCAGTACGTTTACTTGCCTCTATCGAAGGGGCGAAGGGATCAAGCACGGTCAGGAGCGAAGCCACCTGTACACAAGGCATCACTCATCACAAAATCATAATACAACATTCACGACTGAGAAGAAAATGCCTCTACGCCAAAACCCGCAACTCCCTCTCAAGCTGTTGTTCCCACACTCTGTTCCCAATAACAACGCTACTTGTCTTTTTCGTATCTTTTAATCTACTAATCAAACCACAGCAAAACTAACATATTTGAAATCTACAGAACAAAAGCTACAAATTTCATGAAGACACCATAATTTTATTATGTAGTTTTATGGGCGTAATTCGCAATGGAAAATCGAGAATAGACTCTGCCTACGAGTTCTGTCTAGCAACTTCCACAGACCACCACCGACAGCTCACTGTTCTAAAAATTATAAATTGAACCAGAAGCTAGTTCTATATTCCCCTAGATCATCCACCTCTAACGACGAACCAAAAGCCTACGATCACCCTAAAATGGAGGGGAAAAGACGGGAATTTCTTACCTAGATTGCCCGCGCAAGTTTTCTTCTCCTCCTTCCTTCTGTAACACCCCAGGACCCACATTACCTTGGGATGCCACTAAAACTACTTTACAACTAGCCAATTTATAAGATAAATTAAACTGGCAACAATTACTAACAAGATAGTATAAGCGGAAGCATAAACAACCAAGAAATAACAAGATAGTGATAGCAATTTACTATTTAAAACATCCTCTAATATTTTAATCTAAAACATAGTTCACAAGTTTAACATTATTATGATAATGTAATCAAAGCTATGCAACGGTCTAGAATCCTTTCAACTTTATTACAGCATAAAAGTATGATTCACGTGCATCTGTGTGGTGCCGCTCTACCCTTCCCATGCATGCTTAAAGTCCACCTGTAGGGAGGGGAAACAAAGGTGAGATAAAATCTCAGCAAGCAAACTGTTTAACAGGCTATTCAAACTGCAAACAATTATACATCATCATTTATAATTCCATACAACCATAACTATAATTCATGTCCACAATTTTAAAACCACCACAAACTACCATGAATCATACCTCTTCAATTTCAGTGGCATATGAATGCAGTCATTTTATCCACAATTAAATGCAAATGAAACATTTAATCTTCCACAAACCACATTAGATTAATCGTCAACATTTAATCTTCCACAATTAACAATGTTTATATCCGCAACCTCAAATCACCATCAATGACGGTAAAGCATTAGCAAATAAATCTTGTTTGACTACTTTAAAACATCAACCACTATCACCACTAAAGACAATAAAACATATGTAATGATCATCTCACTACTTTAATAATTCTCACTTCCACAATTGCTATCAATAATTACTACATGAGGAAAGAATCTCATGCCACAATCACAACCCTTACCATACACAAGGGACGAATCCCATTCCACGACCACATCCACAATCTTCACACCACAAATAGCTCACATGAGCCAATTCCACATTACAACTAGAAAGTTGTATATTCCACAAAATAACATCACCATAATATATTGCATATGTATGCAAATGAATCTTTCCACAATGCAATGCATATGAATGCTTTCATACTATGCTCCACATCACTCTTTCCAGGGCAGGAATTGCAATGCATCGTATTATGGCAATATACGATGCTTCTCGCGGGATAAGAGGTGCATCGTATTACGGCAATATACGATGATGTACCGGTACGATCGCGGCTAGATGCGGCGACATCCACATATGCAAATGACATGATATGACATGAATGATATGATAATTAATAAATCACATTAAATCATCCACTACGAGCATTATCATGCTCTCAACATATTCACATCCACACATGTTAATTCATGTTCACATTATATCGTTAAGCAAGAATTCCACATGTCTATTAGCAAATTATCAACTGATCAATACTTGCTACCATCTCCACAATTAAAATATCATGCAATCATGGCATAATGTATCAAATTACGATAATAATATAAATTGCAAGTAGAAGGAATAACAAGTTAAACGGTAACAACCACCGCTACGTTCACTTGCCTCAATCCGATGAAGCGAAGTTAAAATCAAGAGCGCTCAGGGACAAGACCACATGTCTAAAAGACAACTCTCAGCACACAACCACAGCATACAAACACAAATAAAATAATTAAAGGCGTCGCTAGAACCCCGAACCCGCACAAACTCCTCTCCGCTCAACAATTCAGCAAATTACCCCCTGCAGCAGCGCTGCTTCACATTTTCGTATCTTTACAAATAATGATCCAATTACAACAAATGATACCTCCCTGGATTTATCACTTAAAATACTACATTTTTCATGTAGAATATATATTTTTATTGTTATCACAGCTATGTGTAATTTAATGCCCAAAACAGAGGAAGAACTCTGTTCTGGCAGATTGGACAGTAGTGTTCAATTGTGTTCCAGAAACAGTACAGGGGTCTAAAAATTCTGAATTTTCTACAACAGCTAGATTACCAGATTCTCTACAACTTTCTCAATTACGTCAATGAGCATAAAAATCATTTACTACCTCAAATGCACAAATTATCGTCGGTCTGTACCAATATGCTCGCCTGATGAACAGCAGTATTCTCGACCCTGTAACTTCCATATCCCACGGCCAAAAATTCTGAAAACATTACAGGAGACATATCTAGAAGTTCTCTACAACTTTCCTTTTGGGAGAGTCCGTAGGAAAAATCGTTTACTAGGTCAAAACCGCGCGAACAGACGCGCTGCACGAATCAGTCTACAGGCAGACAACAGCTAATCTCTAATCGGGAAATTAATCTATTAACTACCTTCAAAATTCGTGCCAAGAACCCTAATTACTGTATAAAACAGAGGTTTTGGGATTAGAAAAAATTACCTAGAGTATCCCTTGGGATCACCCCTCTTCTTTCCTCCTCTTCTCCTCCTTCTCTTCTTCTTCCTTCTCTTCCATTTCTTCTTCTTCCTTCTCTTTCTCCTATGCTCCAATGGATGACAGCTTGTGGGGAGGTGATGGAGGGGGGAGGCTGCGCCCAAGGTGGAAAAAAGGGGAGAGGGGCCAAGGGAGGGGGTTTATAGAGGGGTTCTAGGGTTTGGGAGGGGGTACGGGCCCCCTGTTGGGCTGACTGGCCCAAAGCGGCTGGCCCACCCCTCCAGATAGCCTAAAACATCCAAATTAATTATTTTATTTTTTTTCTAATTTTGTACAATTCTGCAATTTAATTTTCACCTCCCGTGATTTACCGAAAAATCAGAAATCTCCGTGATTATTTTAGGAACCTACGCCGAATCAACGATCAGGATATTACACCTTCTCCTTCGTCCCTCCCTTCCTTCTTCCTTCTCTCCCTTTCTCTTTTTTAGCTGGGCAGCAAGGGGCGCATGGAAGAGGAGGAGGCACCGGGGAAAGGTGGCGGCCAAGGGGAGAAAAAGAGGGAGGGGATGGGGTACGGCTAGGGTTGGGGAACGGGTGCATTTGGGCCTAACGGGCCAGCCTGGCCCAAGTGGCCGGCCTCCCTCTTTAGACAGCCCAAAAGAAAATTTTTGTCATTCTTTATTTATTTTAATAGTCCACGGTCTACACCTGCCTTCCGCGATTCAATGAAAGATAAGAAAAGAACTTCGCGACCCCGCTAAAACTTCCGTAAACCCGGAATGATGTCTAGGGCATTACAAGCAATAATATACATCACCAAATATTCTAATTTATTGCAAGATCAACCATGTGCCAATGTTTACGCTCACAACTCACTGTAATTAGTTTTTTCCTATAAAAGAGATGACATCATCATCATCGACGTCGCTGAATGGGATTGATGCTCCGATGTCTAGGGTAAGGCATGGCACAGGAGTATCAAAAAGGCCAGAGGGCTGAACGACCATCACGGAGGTCTCTCCGGATGGGGACCCTCTGCAACTAAACAAAGCCGCGGTAGTATTTTGGACTTTCTATGGGATATTTGGAAGGCAACGGGTCCGCATCACTGTAGCAAGCTAGAAAGGTTTGAAATAAGATGAGAAAAGTGCGATGTGAATGGACATTTCAAATATGTTCGAGATCCTAGCAGATGTTCAGGGACTTGTGCGACGACAGGTGCTCCTCGCAATGGGAAAAGCATGGAAGACCTTTAAGAGCACGCTTGTCATGAAGTACATGACCAAGGATCGCACGCCCTTCATGAGGTATTTTTTCGTATCACCGAAAACATGGGAGGCCTTTGTGCAGATGAAGACGATGACTGAATTTCAACAGGAAAGTGTGGCGTACAAGGCTCTTCAGGCACAAAACACTCACCCCATAGACTCGACACCACTGGGTACGTGGTAAAATCCCGCAAGGGCGGATGGAGGATGAGCTCGCAATCCGATTAGAGGCCTCTCCACCATTTGCTGGGATCACAAAAGAGCACACCCGAAACTGTTTAAGAGCAAGGTCATCAACCACGTCTTCAGGCGTATCCTCTTTCAAAAACCCTGTAGACAAGAAAGTGTCCCAACACCTAGTAAGATATGTTAAACTACCTAGTTGTTTGTAGATGCATATCTTTATGGGGTCTAAAATAACATGATTGCCTCTTGCAGCAAACATTGACTACCGAATCTTTCGAAGGCTCCTTCCAAGGAGTCAAGGAGAGGTATATACTATCCATAGCCCTGGAAAACAGGGAGCACCCAGGTTGCACGCGAGACCTAGGGGTTTATGCATCTTGGTGGCATAGATTTCCAAACGACTCTGATGCGTATAGGAGTAGGAAGAGATCCAAGACTGAGCGTGAGGAATGTATGAAACGGGACTTTGATGCAAAACTTGAGAACATAATTGTATTACTTCAAGGAGAGATCGAAGCATTGAGGGAAGAACAGAGATAAGTCCGTAGCTAGTCGCAAGCCACCCCTATTATCGTGGTACTTAGTCCCCTCAATGTTAGAGTAGCTGCGCGTTCGCGCTACTTTCTGAACATAGCGACACCCACTTACTTATCGATGATATCCAGGTAATATAAATCTCTAGAATGCTACATTGATAGACCTGGTGGACACCTTAGCTCATTGTGTATCATTATGTAGCAGGCCATGCCGTGCATCCTCAGAATCAGGGTTGTTGGCTCCATTCTCGTTGACCCTGGTAGGGGTTGGCATATCCATGCCTACCAGGGACGTTAGTGATGGGAACGGGGTCCCGATCTTCCAACAGGTTCTGGGTATGTTCGATTTGGTGGAGGCGCGACACAAATCGATCCGGCCCGAACGACACGTTCGAACCCCGCAATCGCAGCACCACGTCTCCTCGGGTTATCAACCGTGCGCTGCCGGTTGACCTTGCCAAGAAGGCTAATCCTCGCGCGAATCGAAGAACACAAGCAAGAACAAGGAAGAACACAACCAAATTGCAGATATATTGATGAAGCACTCGAAAATTGGGGTTTCACAAACCGATGACGGCGAAACTGTTCAAAGACAGAATTAATCTAAGCAAAACCCAACCCTAATGGTGGGGGTGGCGGCTGTATATAAAGGAGTAAGGGGCGTGCAAAACCCCTGGACGCGTCCTTAATGGACTCCAACACGATACAAAGCCGAACGGCCCAAAAGACGGTGTCACAAAGACCCGACAGATTCTGGACGTCCAATTTTTCGACAATTCCGTTGACTCAGAAGGAATTTTGATATGATACCAGAGCCATTGGAAATGTTATCTTCTCAGCTTTCCATACATATGTGGAACGTCCAAAACGGAGTCCGGATGCGATCTGGGCGTCCGCTTTAGTGCAGTTTGGTCCTGGACTCGAATTGGATTCAAGTCGGTTTGAGTTGGACATCCAACATGATTCGTCCGCCTTGCTGGACTTGTGCGCCTCGTAGCCCTTCTCCAAGTACTTCTTGATCCTCTCCATGGTTCCTAATCATAATAAAATCATTAGGTAGCAATCGATTCTCAAATGAACCAAAAGAAGTACTTAGGAACGAGCTCACCTCTAAATTCAATTGTCGGCGCGAGCTCTAGTGATTGGTCCTTGAATATCAAGTGGAGGAGTGTTGTGTGTATCCGAAGAAGTGATGTCCTCATCATCCTCCCCCTCTTGAAGCGGAGTTGCCCTCAACTCAGCCTCATCTTCTTCTCCCAAGTATGGCTTCAAATCTGAAATGTTAAAGGTGGGGCTAACCCCAAACTCGGGAGGCAACTCAAGTTTATATGCATTATCATTTATCTTCTCAACTATCTTAAAAGGACCAGCAGCCCTAGGCATCAATTTTGACTTCCTTAATTCAGGTAATCTATCCTTTCGCAAGTGCAACCAAACAAAATCACCCGGTTTAAGTTTAACTTCCTTTCTACCTTTACTACCAAGAATCCTATATTTTCATTCATCTTTTCAATGTTTGCCTTAGTAGTCTCATGTATTTTGATAATAAAATCAGCACGCTCCTTAGCATCATTATGAACTCTCTCACTAGTAGGCAAAGGTAAAATATCAATAGGGGCACGGGGATTGAATCCATACACTACCTGAAAAGGACTTACCTTGGTGGTGGAATGTTCCGCTCGATTATATGCGAACTCAACATGCGGCAAATACTCTTCCCACAGCTTCAAATTGTTCTTCAAAACAGCTCTCAACATGGTAGACAATGTGCGGTTCACCACCTCGGTTTGGCCATCAGTTTGTGGGTGACATGTGGTAGAGAACAACAGCTTTGTACCCAATTTGTTCCATAGAGTACGCCAAAAGTGACTCAAGAACTTGGCATCACGATCTGAAACAATAGTAGAAGGCATACCATGCAAACGAACTATCTCTTTGAAAAAGAGGTCAGCAATATGAACGGCATCATCGGTTTTATGACATGGGATAAAGTGAGCCATCTTAGAAAAACGATCCACAACCACAAAAATGCTATCCCTCCCCCTCTTAGTCCTGGGCAACCCTAAAATAAAGTCCATAGAAATATCGCTTACGGAATAGAAGGAACAGAAGTGGCATATATAAACTATGTGGATTCAAGCGAGACTTAGCTTTTGACATGTAGTGCGTGAGCCACAAACCGCTCAACATCTCGCCTCATCTTTGGCCAAAAGAAGTGTGTGGTCGAACGTCCTCCGCCTTCTTAGCACCAAAATATCCCATCAAACCGCCTCCATGCGCCTCCCGCAACAACAAAAGACGAACGGATCCAACTGGAATGCATAGGCGGTTAGCTCTAAACAAAACCCATCATTGATCACGAATTTATTCCATGCTTGACCTCTTTACAATGCAACAACACATCCTTAAAATCAGCATCAAAAGCATATTGTTCTTTAATAGTTTCAAGACCAAAAACAGGACAATCAAGTTGAGACAACATGGTATAGCATCGAGACAAAGCATCAGCAATCACATTATCCTTCCCTTTTTTGTGTTTAATGACATAAGGAAAAGATTCAATAAATTCAACCCACTTAGCATGTCTACGATTCAAATTGGTTTGACTACGAATATGCTTAAGTGATTCATGATCGGAATGAATGACAAATTCTTTAGGCCATAAATAGTGTTGCCACGTCTCTAAAGAACGAACAAGAGCATACAATTCTTTATCATACGTGGAATAATTAAGAACAGGATCATTCAATTTTTCGCTAAAGTAGGCAACAGGTTTGCCTTCTTGCATCAAAACACCACCAATACCAATTCCGCTAGCATCACATTCGAGTTCAAAAGTCTTACCAAAATCCGGAAGTTGGAGCAATGGTGTGTGCGTAAGCTTGTCCTTCAAAAGATTAAAGGACTCCTCTTGTGATGGCCCCCAATGGAACACGACACCCTTCTTTGTCAACTCAATCAACGGTGTCGCAATGGTGCTGAATTCTTTGACAAAGCGGCGATAAAATCTCGCAAGGCCAAGAAAACTCCGCGACTTGGGAGGCGTCGTGGGCGTGGGCCAACCCATATCGCCTCCACCTTGGCTCTATCAACCTCAATTCCCTGTGGAGTCACAACATAGCCAAGAAAAGAGACTCGATCCATGCAAAAGGTGCACTTCTCAAGGTTACCAAACAAACGTGCTTCTCTCAAAGCATTAAAAACAACACGTAAGTGAGTCGAATGTTCATCCATGGACTTGCTATAAATCAAGATATCATCAAAGTAAACGACCACAAATTTGCCAATGAAAGGACGTAAAACCTCGTTCATTAATCTCATGAAAGTGCTAGGTGCATTAGTTAAACCAAAAGGCATGACTAACCACTCATACAAGCCGAACTTTGTTTTAAAAGCAGTTTTCCATTCATCGCCAAGTTTCATTCTTATTTGGTGGTATCCACTACGCAAGTCAATCTTTGTGAAAATTATAGCACCACACAACTCATCAAGCATGTCGTCTAGCCTAGGAATAGGATGACGATACCGTATAGTAATGTTGTTAATGGCTCTAGAATCTACACACATACGCCAAGAACCATCTTTTTGGGAACCAAAAGAACAGAACAAGACAAGGACTAAGGCTCTCACGCACGTACCCACGGTCCAAAAGGTCTTGGACTTGGCTGAATCTCCTTAGTCTCTTCGGGATTGGTCCCAGACGCCGCACGGTTTGGCAAGCTCGCCCAGGATCAAATCAATCGGTGCTCAATCCCTCGAATTGGTGGAAGTCCCGAGGTATCTCATCGGGAAAACATCTCTAAACTCCCGCAAAGGTTAGCGGCAGAGCAGGCAAAGTGCAAGGCATATTATCAAGAGAAAATAAAGCATCTTTGCACACAAAAGCATAGCATGTATCATTAACATCATCAATTGCAGCAAGGTCGATTTTGTGGCAAGCATAACAGAATTTTTCAAATGGGTTACTTGCTGTTTTTCAGATTTATCATGTTCCTTTGGATCATTAGCAGACAGACTCTCGCCCTATCGGCCTCTATAATCTCATTTGGGGTCAAAGGCGTAAAGTAACTTTCTTTCCTTATGCATAAAAGTGTATGTGTTACTACTACCATGGTGTAAAGCATCATTATCAAATTCCCAAGGTCGACCCAATAAAAGAGAGCATGCTTGCATGGGAACCACATCACAATCAACATGATCAACATAAGCACCAATGGAAAATGGACTCGGCATGTTTGCGTTACCTTAGCTTTTCCGAGTCATTTAACCATTGAATATGGTATGGATGTGGATGCGGTCGCGTGGTCAAGCCAAGCTTCGACCAAGTCGAACTCACCAAGTTGTTGCAACTTCCTCCATCAATGATGACACGTGCGCGCGGTTCTTGATTGCAAAGAAGGTTTGAAACAAATTATGGCGTTGAAGTTTATCGGGTTGTTGTACTGCGTCCGAGGACTCGCTGCACAATGATGCTCCGAAGCGTCGTGTGGACGCCCACCAAGGACGAGGTCGTCATCACCACCGCCATTGTCGTCGTGGCGGCAGCAACATCATCATCCTCCTCGATATCCGGCGTCGATGTAGCCTCCATCTTCGTGGCGATGTATGCCCGTTGGCTAGGGCAATTCTTACGCACATGACCAAGTCCATGACGGTGGCACTGAATGCCGGAGGAGCGCCCGTTGAAGCCACGGAAGAAGAACTCTTGTCCGGACCCCGCAAAGAATTTTTGAAGAATCTGCAAGGCGTGTCGTGGAAAGTGGCTTCGGTGGCGCTGCTGCCATCTTGTTCACGGTGGTGGAGGAGAACGAAACTCAAGAAGACTTGGGCGATCCGTCGATGTAGTCGTTCGCGGGGTGTAGAAGGGTCGTCCGGTGCGTGCCTTAGTTGATTCTGTGCGTCCTTGCAATTCTTTCTCTGCAAGCATAGCAAGGTGGAACAACGGTTGTGATGAGTAAATTCTTTATAATCAACAATGTCCGAATTTCACGCCAGTAACCCCCGTAGAAACGACAAATCTTATCCTCCGTGTCCTCAACAACCCCACAACGCACCATACCCTTTTGAAGCTCAAAGATAATAGTCTTGAGCAGAACTATCACCTTGTTCTAAGCGCTGCAATTTTTCTCAATTCAAGTTTATATGAGGGAGGAACAAAACGATTACGCATAGCTTCTTTTAAGCGCTCCCATGTATCAGGTTGTAAGCGCATGGTACTTAGTTCATTCCACCAGATAATAGCAAAGTCCTTAAACTCACTAGTAGCTTGTCTAACTCTATGTTGCTCAGGAACTAAGTGAGAGTTAAACTTCTGCTCTACCATCATCTCCCAATCAAGATATATTTCAGCATCATAAAGACCAGAAAAAGATGGAATGGTAAACTTCACTTTAGCAAAAGGGTCGTCGTTACCATGACGGTTCGGTTATTACCTCCCATACCATGTCGGTTTCTTTGAAGACGACGACGTAGTCGTGCATCTTGTGTCGCCGCCGATCAATGTTGCCATCGCATCATACTCTATGGCGTCATCATGATGATGGCCATCATTGACAGGTGGTAGACGTGCCTCCAATGTGTCCATCCGACCAGTGAGGTCAGCCATCCGCCGCTCCACCCGCTCAATGCCTTCCGTGGTGTTCAACTGGGTAATGGCGGCGACGATGGTGTCCAATCTCGCGTCGAGATCAGTGAGTGAAGCGTTTTGTTTGTCGAGCGCAGCTTGTAGCTGGCCGCGACTAACACACTCGTTGAAATTGACCGGTGTCCCGTCCTCTTCGTTTCCTGCCATGGTTAGTGGAAATACAGGGAAAACAAAAGGATGATCCCTATCAACTACAAAGGAAGGAAGTGGAAACCCAAAGGAAGTGGCTTACCAAGCTCTTACAAGTGTGCTTACGAAAGCGTGGTGGTACAACCGGTGGTCGGTTCGTGATACCTTGTCGGCGTGGCACGATTGCAAGGTCAAAAGCGTGCTATCCGTAGTAGATATATGGAGTTTGGAAGGCCAAATATGTCAGTGGAACACAAATCAATAACAGATAGTAATGCTGAATAAATGTCCAAAGTATGGTCCTAGTTGCTGGTTTAAATGTGTCCTATATCAAGTATGAGATGATGAACAAGGAGTCAAGAACAGAATATGAAAGCAACGACAGCAACAAAGATGGCCAGGCACTGAGAAGCTCAATTCAGCATAAGCACAAAACAAATAAATTGTTGGCACCTAAAACTGTGCTCTGTCAGGTGTTTTTTTTTTCTTTTTTTTTTTTTTGTTGCGGCCACGGATAGCACTCTCTCTCCTCTCTACTATAGCCGAAATTTTTCTTTTTTTTGTATTTTTATATTTTTTTCACAGAGCAGAGCACAGAAATAGGAACCACACAAAGTTGCAACTCAATCGGATGTAAGGAGTGGCCTACAGAAAATAATGAATGTGCTGTCAATTCGGTGATTCAATTTCGGAGCACGAGTACTACACTTTCCAGGCCGAATTTCGGGAAAATAAATTCGCCAAACCCGACGAGTCCGTATGCGAAAGTTATGGCCGTTTGAAGATGGACCTCCAAGTTATGGTTGCTGTGGAGGGCAAAACGAAGATCGGGTGGGGGGAATTTGTGGAATCTGGTGGCGGAAGCTCGGGGAAAGGTGGGGGATAATGCGGTGTGATCACGAGACGTGATGGATGGTGAAAACAGAGGGTTAACAGAGGGTGGGATATGGGTGGGAAAACAAAAACAGAGGGTGGAAACGCGATGCGTGACGGCTAGGGTTTGAAAGGTGGTAGCGGAAGGAATACAACTCGAACAAAACACGATCTAAACCAAGAACACAACTCGACTAAGGACACAAACTCAACACTACGGACTCGGAATCAACTTGTGCAAAGGCTAAACGAGATCTAGGACAGAAACAACCTATGACTACAATTTTTGTAGGGCTTTTCATGGACTCTAGGACAAAACCGAAAATAACAAAGGAGGGTAACGCGAACTGAAGGAACACCAAGCTCGATTACCACTTGATGGGAACGGGTCCCGATCTTCCAACAGGTTCGGGTATGTTCAATTTGGTGGGGCGCGACACAATCGATCCGGCTTCGAACGACACGTTCAACCCCGCAATCGCAGCCCCGTCTCCTCAAGTTATCAACCGTGCGCTGCCGGTTGACCTTGCCAAGAAGGCTAATCCTCGCTGCGAATCGAAGAACACAAGCAAGAACAAGGAAGAACACAACCAAATTGCAGATATATTGATGAATCACTCGAAAATTGGGGTTTCACAAACCGATGACGGCGAAACTGTTCAAAGACAGAATTAATCTAAGCAAAACCCAACCCTAATGGTGGGGTGGCGGCTGTATATAAAGGAGTAAGGGTGTGCAAAACCCTGGGCGCGTCCTTAATGGACTCCAACACGATACAAAGCCGAACGCCCAAAAGACGGTGTCACAGCACCACCGACAGATTCTGGACGTCCAATTGTTTCGACGATTCCGTTGACTCAGAAGGAATTTTGATATGATACCAGAGCCATTGGAAATGTTATCTTCTCAGCTTTCCATACATATGTGGAACGTCCAAAACGGAGTCCGGATGCGATCTGGGTGTCCGTTTTAGTGCAGTTTGGTCCTGGACTCGAATTGGATTCAAGTCGGTTTGAGTTGGACATCCAACATGATTCGTCCACCCTTGCTGGACTTGTGCGCCTCGTAGCCCTTCTCCAAGTACTTCTTGATCCTCTCCATGGTTCCTAATCATAATAAAATCATTAGGTAGCAATCGATTCTCAAATGAACCAAAAGAAGTACTTAGGAACGAGCTCACCTCTAAATTCAATTGTCGGGCGCGAGCTTTAGTGATTGGTCCTTGAATATCAAGTGGAGGAGTGTTGTGTGTATCCGAAGAAGTGATGTCCTCATCAGTTAGTGCATGGTGCCCAGCTAGAGACTGATTTTGTGAAGGTCCAGGTGGACAGGATTAATGATGTTTTCAGGGCTGTCCCGCTGGAGAGGCCCCCAAATAGAGAAATCATGATACTAGGGGATGCCGTCCACACATTCGTCCAATGACCCAAGAGGGATATCACTTGGACCCATCTGTGTTGTGATCTCCACATGATCATGCCTGTCAAACAGAACCCTCTATGACTCCACCTCAAGCTCCGATTCACAAATCCATCGCATCGGCTCTCGTAGAGACAACACCGAAGATGTATCGCAAGCGAGACGCTAAAGCCCAACCAAAGAAGACTAAGTCGCCTCCCGAATCCTGGAAGTTCTGGCTCAAATTGTCATTGGTCCCCAAGTGACAATTACCTAGCCTTAGACTGGTTTGTAGGTCTTTGCATGCCTGGTACATGCAGATGTCCAACAGGAAGCCAAACCAGTAAAGTGGATTAACCGTGAGATGCACGGAGGCGCATTTCCTCCACAACTCGGGCTATATCATCATGACTTTTGAAGACTTATTTTTAGCATTCAACCACAACGAACTCTATGCCTCACTCCTACAATGTTGGACACTGTAAGTGTACTGTACAATGAAGTTCTACATGTACTTAATACCGATAAATGTCATAACTCATTGCTTATATATAGATGCATGATGCAACGAGTCCGACGATGGTGACAACTAGTAGGTTTCCTCGACCCATACTTGGTCTCTAAGCAATCCATCATCGCAAATGCATCCTTCGTTGAAGAATACATAATGACGGGATTGCTTGCTCACATTGACAAGGAGTACATCCTGGTACCCTTCAACTAGGGGTAAGTGCTTCACTAGTTGCCATACAAGTTTCATTTGTACTTGATGATTAATCACTATGGCAATACACATGACTAGATCTTACTGTATTCTGATTGTGATTGTACCAAAGTGGAGCAAGGTAATATACCCTAATTCCCTACTTAGGTGCAACAACGACTTTACTCGAGTGCAACAAATAATTGACAGGTAAACTTATTTCTCGATACATAACTCTATTGTAGTCTTCCCTTTGTTTGCAGCGGTCGAGGCTAACTTTTTGGAATTACATAGGTCATTCAGTAGTTATGTTACCTAGGGAGGGAGACACAAGGAATTCAGCGCCACACTATGACACAGGACATAATTCTATATTTGCCACCATATGCAGGAAATCATGGACGTTAAGATGAATGATCCAGAGGTTTGTCATCCTGCTAATAAATATTTCATGATTATCAATATATATATATATATATATATTATAGGAAAATATATTTTACTTCCGGGTGTAATTACTCTCACCTCTAATATACCACCTAAATAAACTTGAAATACTCCTTTATCACTTTAGGTATACTCGTATACTAACTATAAAATACTCTAATGTGAACCACACGAAAAAATTGCAAAGGAGTCCATAGTTTTTAGCGTATTTTGTAAATACCTTCATATACGCACATAAAAAATAAGTATCTCCAAAATACACCACCTCTGAAAATTTGTACATACCACCTAGATGGTCTTAAATACTCGTATACTACACATACATACCCTCCGTTACGTGAGAGTATAAATAAAAGGGGCACCATGGTGCCTAGACTCCATAATTGAGACTTTCCATCCATGATTAAGACTTTTCATCTATGATTGATTCAGCAAGCTAAATCAATGAGCTCCTTTCCAAATTGATACTTTTTCGAATTAATGAATGTTAACGGGTTTGCCTGATATATTATATATCATTGCACTTGCACGCATCTAAAAGTAATCTAAAGGCAGATAAGCTTGTTGCTTAGACACCATGGTTCCTCATTTCCGCGTCCTATATATATATGCTAATGATTTTAACACACTACTATAAAAGAGGCTATACTGGATACTTACATCACAAATGGTTCTCAGGAACCGTCTGCGCTGTAATTATCACAGACGGTTCATACGAATAACCGTCTGTGGTATTTTCACAGACGATTCCAATTACGAACCATCTGTGATAATGCAAGACATCACAGACGGTTCTTACTAATACCCGTCTGTGATAATTCATAGATGGTTATTGATAAAAACCGTATGTGATAATGGCAGACATCACAGATGTCTATTTATTTAAACAGTCTGTGATACTTCACAGATGTTTTGTATTAAAAACTATCTGTGATAATGTTGTATTATCACAGATGGTTTGTATTAAAACTCGTCTGTGATATATTTCCCACCTCGCAATCCCCTAAAATTTCATAATCTCCCGCCTGAGTCCGAGTAGGTTCGCGTCACAAGTTTTTGGTATTTGGTTTTGCCCTTTTTCTTGGTCTTCCCCTCGGAACTTGGGTTTCGCCTCAACTGCAAAGTTGTAGATCTCATCGAAGCCTTTAAAACAAGCATACATATAATCCATATAAAACTTTGCTATTTTATCTTTTGAGACTAGCTATTCAGATTTCACCGATGTATTATTTTTGTGATCTACCGTTTGGCCATTATCACTGACGGTATTTACTAAGAACCATCTATGATTTCTTCCGTCATCATAAATGGTTTTTGTTATGAACCATCTGTGATGTATCTATCATAGACGGTCTGTAATCCGAACTGTTTGTGATGCCTCGCCACGTCACCGATCCTCGGCATATCCTCAGGATCCTGATCTCACCCATCCATTCTCTTCACATCAAACGGCAGGCACCAGCCTCCTTCCCACCTCTCCCTACTCAAAGAACCAATACCACCAGTACTACTCCAATTCGTTTGTGCGCGGCAAGGCTGAGAAGGTGTTCGGTAAGGGCGATTGAAATTTCACTGGAAGCAAGATGGAAAGGAAGAAGGCAATGGTAAATCTGCGCTATTCCTAGTCACCGGCATAGAAGCTGTTGATTTTGGCATAGAAGCTAAAAATGGTGTGGTTGCCTTTTTGTTTCTGCCACTCGAAAATTTTCGCACACCACTTATTTTATAGTGTAGTTTAATCATGAATGTATAAGTTTATCTTGTATTAGTCTGAAGTTTCTTACAGTATAAGCATCTTTCTAAAATTGTAACCATGAAGCTTATATTTGCAAAATTGTAAGTGTCCTCTTGTGTATACAGTGCTATAGGTAACCTACTCATTTTGTTGTGATATTGTAATGGTGGATTCTAATCTTAATGGAAATGGAATGTGTTGCTGTGCTTGTTGCTGTATTTGCTTGTTTTCGGATGGCATAGTTAACATTTCCTGAGGATAGAATAAATAGAAAAATTTAGGTATAAAATGAATTATCATAGACAGTTTTGTGGTATAAACCGTCTGATAAGGATTATCACAGACAGCTCGAACCAAAAATTATCTGTGATATTCGCACATCACAGATGGTTCTATCTATCAACCATCTGTGATGAACCGTCTATGATGTGTGAGTATCATCGATGGTTTTAGTTATAAACTGTATGTGTTGTATTTATTACAGACGACTCACAAACGTTCTGTGATAACCTCTGATTATCACTGACGCATAAATTTAGACGATTAAAATATCGTCCATAATGACATCTCCGAACAGTCTATGATGACCCTTTTTGTAGTAGTTACACTACTAGCGACAGCGCATGGAATTCGATGAAAGTACATTCGATCTTGACAAACTCGCCGAAGTTCGAGGACAGGTCTTCGAATTCTTGATGAGGGGTCATACACAAGAATGGAGAGTTCCACACCAGCGATGATG
This sequence comes from Bonia amplexicaulis, assembly GCA_036346245.1. Classification (NCBI taxonomy): domain Eukaryota; kingdom Viridiplantae; phylum Streptophyta; class Magnoliopsida; order Poales; family Poaceae; genus Bonia; species Bonia amplexicaulis. The sequence continues at coordinate 16,476,338 of CM070741.1, forward strand.
ATTAGATGTTTAAACATTTGATACAATTGCAATCTCTCAATTGTACTTAATCAAACAATTCATTCAGTTGTACTTCCTTCAGTTGTTTAATTCCTTTGTAATATCTGTGTAATGATTGTCGTGTGCTATATGTGTGTTCTATTACTTGTTTTCAGAGGACATGGTTAGTATTTCCTAAGGCTAACCGAAAACAGGAAATATTTTAGCTATTAAAATAGCTATCACAGATGATTTATAACAACAAACCGTGTGTGATATATGATATACCACAGACGATTTTTGGTATTAGCCTTATATGATATTTCAGAGGACATGGTTAGTATTTCCTAAGGCTAACCGAAAACAGGAAATATTTTAGCTATTAAAATAGCTATCACAGATGGTTTATAACAACAAACCGTCTGTGATATCTGCAATATCACAGATGGTTTTAGTATTAGCCATCTATGATATGTGAGATGTCATAAATGGCTATATTTAAGATCTGTCTGTGATATCTATAATATCACATACGATTTTTAGTATTAACCGTCTGTGATACCTCACATATCACAGACGGTTAATACCAAAAACTGTCTATGATATGTCATATTTTGCAGACGTTTTTTTTGAAAAAACCATTTGTGTTGTAATTTATCACAGACGGTTTGAGAACCGCTCAAACCGTCTGTGATAAACACCTATATCACAGATATATGAATTCAGACAATTCAGAAACTGTTTGTGTGATGATGGTTTTGAATCATCTATGATGACCTATTCTGTAACAGTGAGCATGTATGTATGTAAAATCATCCAGTGCATTGCCGTTGTGTATGTCAGTATGTGTACTGATTATATATTCACTTGGCTCGCAAGGTTTTATGGATTATGTATGTTCCAATTGTCATGAAAAATTGCTGTGTAAAATGAATATAGCGACCGGAGATTAATGACGCTTAACGGTGCTGTAACTGCATGGTGAGTAAAAGTATCCAGTGCTGTAACTGCATGGTGAGTACCAATTAATTTCTGCTGCTGAAGTCAAGTAACCAACTACATTGCAGTTCCATATCGATTACAACAATTGACAGCTAACTACAGATTGGAAGTTTCAAAAATGGTGTAATTGACAGTTAACTACAGATTGGAAGCTTCAAAAATGGTGTATTTGCTTTAGAGTATATACAATAGTGTGACGTTAGCTATCTATAAGTTTTGTCATGTAGGATATAAGATGAGCGGAGGAAAGAGAGAGTATAGAGAATTAGACTTTCTTACGCAACAGTCAACTGTAACACGAGAAACAAGAACATCGTGTTATGAAAAGCTGTCTATAAAGACATGTAAAAAGACAAATCATTATAGAAGCTGTTTTTAGTACCGTCTATAGATGACACGGATGGTATTATAGACAACAATTGTCTATACCACTGTACATGCCTTTAGACTTGTATCAATAAATATGCAAAGGTTCTCTTTGTATATATGCATGATCTTAATTATCTCTTGATGCCTGATGGATCGATATTAGGCCCTAGCTTGTAGAAGCCGTTTTTTTACGATAAATGATTTTCTACGATACCTAACTTTCAAACGGAGAGTCTTTTTAAGATGCAATCTACTAGTTGATTGTAATAGATACTGTAATAATTTCATTTATCGGCTACAATCACACACGAGTTTCTCTCTATAAACATCTCTATAAATTGTTACTATTTATCAGTCAAAGTTAAGAATTATTAGCAAAAATCAATACAAATGCTCTCTTAATTTGCACAATTTTCATTCCTTTGTCACTAAGTTGAACTAAGAATGGATCAGGCGTACGATATTTTCGCGGTTGGTAGACGATCCTAAGGGATTTACTGTACAAACGGACAAACATGTGATAGAGTGGGGGAGAGAGAATTCGAGGCTCTCGAGGTTCCATCTCCCACTAGCTAGCAAAAGCAATGCGATGGCTGGTCGGTGCCCGGGTGGGCTAGCTCTTGGACCAGAGGGGACGAGACAGAGCGAGAACATAGAGTGGGAGCTCCTTTTTAGGTTAGAGGTGAAGGCCAGGGCGGCATGCATGCATGGAGAGGAGATACATACATTACATGGTCCTCTCCTTTTTCACCGCCAACATGCGCTTTGCACAGGGCCTCTTTTTAGGGCATGGGGTTATTAGCTTGCGCTTGCTTTTGCTAGCTAGTGGGCCCCCAACATGCCATATGCACATCCATGCAATAGCACAAAACGAGCTTGCAATTGCACAAAGTCACTGTTTTGTTTTCATGTTGTGTGACCCACACCATGCACGCAGTGGCTTGCAATAGCTACTGATGAGGACATCTCTACTATATATTCATCAGCCATTTCAAGTATGCGTGATAAAGTTAGTCATGAGGCTCCAACAACAGATCCTATGATAAAAGCAAAAGCTAAGCTATTGCAACAACAAGTATTTTTGTTTCTTAGAGAATTCCCTATTACTTTAGATGAAAATGGTATGCTACCTAATGCAACTACATTATATTTTCTCAGATTTGAAACAATGGAAGAACAAGGAGGGAAGGACCAACTAGCCAGCCCCAAGGAGGAAGAGAGCTCATGCGGTCACATGTCAAAAGGAGGGGAAGCTCCATGTAGCCCAAGATTAGAAGAAGAGGCCCATACGCCATGCGACCAGCGAGATAAACCGAACCTGTCAATTGAGAAGTTTGCAGGCCTACGGGCCAACAATGATGGACTGAGATTGTTTAATCCAGTTATGTAACTAGTTAGTGTTCAATTCCGAATTGTTTTAGGACCTGTATCAGTAGTAGAGTTTGTTTCGGTTCCTTCAGGCCGAACCACATTGAACTCGGCGTTAGGCCTAAGTGTGTGCATGTGTAAGGTTAGGGTTGGCTTTAAGTAGCCGCCACCCCCTCCATTATGTTCAGACCACTTTTGATAATAGATTGATATAGCAAATTGCTCTTGTCCTTTCTGTTGGCCGAACCAACTTGAGGGAAGAATTGCGAGTTCATCAAAATCAAGATCGTTCAACTTTTTCGCTAGAAATTGGAAGCACGATAGAACTTCATCTGGTGGTCATGAAGATCAGCACGTGTGATTGGGCGCATTATAGAGTGCTAACTCTTGCATTGGCATCGGGGATCACTACAATTCATTGAATCCATGTGAGTATCTTGATCCTATGTCAAGAAGATCGGTGACCCAATATCATCTTGGTATCAGAGCGTAGTTTACTCGGTAGAATTATTTACCCTTACTTTTAGATCGATTTACTTCTGTCCTATAATCCATTAAAATCGAAAATTGGCCAAAAAATATATCCAAACCTTTAGATTAATATGTTATTTTGTGTGAGTTTTATTAGGTTTTAGTCCATTAGAATTTTTGTTTAGGTGCTGATCTTTGTGTTCCTTCGCGTAACTTGATCTTGTGTCCACATGAAACCTAAAAAAATGCGATGGTTGAAATCCTCAATTAGCGTCTAAAAAAAAGTAGATTCAATTTACTCTTAAGGTTGAATACATGTCTACAACTCTTCCAAGAGAATCCGAGTATAACCCTAGAATCCTACTTAGTTTTGGCTAGTTGTCCACTTCCGAATCCGTTTGGAATTTTGCCATCCGAAACCAACTCTTGGGAAGTGCTATCCGAAATCCAAGAGAAAAGTTGTGTTCGGAATTACCTCCTTGATTGCCTTGCCTTGCGCAATAACCGAACATAATACAGATCGAGCTTCACTTAAATCCTTTGAAAACTTGAGACTAGTCATTGATATTGCATTGGGGCTGCTCTGAAATTAGTAACTCTTGACTGAACATTGTTGGCTTGTGCATCACCTACTCGGCTGATCAAAAAAAAATTCAAAGTTTAGAGAGACAGAGAGAGATTTGAAGATATTTGGGTCAGTGGCAGAGTAGCAAAAAGTTTTAATTACCTTTATATCCCTAGCTTCCACAAAAAGTTTGTGACCCATATACCTCAATACACTCAGAAAAGTGATTTGAAGATATTTGGGTCAGTGGCAGGGTAACAAAAAAAAGAGGCGAGAAGAGAGAGAGAGAGAGAGAAAGTGAGAGACGGTTGATTTGGGTTAGTGGCTCTAGTGTATAAATTCAGTTTGAGTATCTAAAATTCTTCAGCAATCTTGTGCCTTGTATTCACAATCTTGCAATTGGCTAGCATCTCTCCTAGTACTTGGTGCAAAACGAGCTATTTCATTATCATCTTTTCAGATTATATTCTTTTAGCTCATTCCATTGTTTGCATTAAGTCACATTGATCTTTGTGTGTGCATTCATACATTTCACTTAAACCTATTGGATCAGCACTTAGTGAAGGTTTCTAGCTTGGATTATTACTTAATCTTACAACATCATGGAATTCAGATTGTGTAGGATAAACACTTTCATACCAAGCTCCACCATATAACCGTTGTTGTGCAAGTAGTGAATACTCTTAAATTCGTTTGATCATCACGGTGATGTCGTCAATTCTACCTAGTGTAAGTTTATATTAGTCTTAATTCATTTCGGAAGGGTAAGAACATTACTTAGGAGAGAATATAGTGAGATTGTGTGATTTCCACAAAGCATTATTATATACAGCTATTTGTTTCTTGCATAACTAACCACGTCAGGAGAAGGAGAACACCATGATGAGAGTGGTGAGATGAATGAACCTTAAGCATTCGTCAAGCAATATCAATTCGAGGCACTCCATGAACACTTCGACGTGAGCTACGCCAAGGGCTCGAGCAACTCCATGAGAAGCATGACGCCCTTGCTGATCAAATCGCAAGGGATGTGCAAAACTTAGAGTTACAAGCTGATGAAAACGTACGTCAATTGCGGGATGACATTGGAGGCCTCACTAGACTTATACAAGCTCACAATAGTGGCGATGAAGTAAGTGTTCAATGAGGAGAAGCTGCTGTCCATATACCTCTTAAACTGCAATACCGAGTGGCGGCAACCGTGGTGTGTCCACCACCGCTCGGGGGACAAGAAGGACTTTCGGGAGGCCATGGAGGGTGCATCCAACACCTAGGTTGTGGCCGTTGTGGTCCTGTGCCGGACCCGGATTTTGCAATCCAGACCCTGCTGTGCCTTACCGCATTATTCCCTGGATCAGTAGATAATGCACACAGATACATTGCCGAATCATTTCATACACGCGGAAATTACAACAAGCCATAATAATATTACATTGCAATAGTGTAGTTAGACCTTCACAAAGGCGCAGAGGTACAATAGGGCCAAGCAGGCCAAATATTTACAATTCAAAAGTCTAGCGTGGAAGAGATACAAAATAGGCCTTTAAACCACAAGCAGAGACTGAGGGCAAAAGTGGTCATACAAACATTCTAGGGCTCTAGAATATTTGGATGAAACCACACCTTAGTCTAAATGCCTAAGGTTCTAAGCGCGCAATAAGCGTCCTAATTCCGTGCGGTCTTCTCCATCTGCAGCAGTGCTTCCTCATAGGCATAAGGGTCTTGAGCTCCGGAATCGGGTTTTGGTATTGCGAGAGTGAGCACACTAACCACCGTGCTCAGCGAGTCAACACACCAAATGCAGTAGATATTATGCAAGGCTTTTAACAAGGAATGGCACAAGTTATTTTATTTGCGGAAATATGCCTTTTGAACTATAATACTTAAAATTCTCTAGGACCTAGCCATTTGAAAGTTTAACATGATACTCACTGACATCTACATTTTCTTTATCGAATCAGAGACCATCCACCATTACATGATCTCTGCTCATTATACCATGCCTTCAGCGTATAATCGCTTACATTACTACTGGGACGACACCCAGGACAACTCAAATGAGGGCCTTACTCTGCCTTCCCATAAAGGCCTTTCTCTGCCCTTTTGTACAGATTTTGAAATAGAGCTATATCTAGTTAAGTTCCCATGTCTGCCCATAACCATGGGCACGGCTATTCGAATAGTTCATGACTCTTTAGAGTGTGTACACTTTACCCACACGAGATAGATCTGCTCATTGCCCCACATGATTCCTTAGTCATGCAGTTGAGGAGACTATCACAAGGCTTTTACAGAACATTTTCCTAGCAGAGTTGCGACCGCTAAGGTTTCCACTTCCTCCGGGTACGACCACCCTTCCAGAAGCCCCCTCTTGCGCCATCACGTCGGAGGATGTGGCCATCCTCTACCCGCCCGTGTTCATACCGACGCAACTCATACTAAGTCCATGCAATTTAGTTGGCCCTGCCTACACTTTGCCAGCATGTGGTTGTACTGGTTATATCGTGGGAGATTGTCACCAGATTCAGTCCTTAAGTGTTATCCGGGCGGTTCTACCACAATCCCTTGTGCTATCACGGCACCACTTTACCACAAATATGTGCTATCACGGCACCATTCAACACTCCCGCCCTCAACCATCCGCCCAGATAATTAAGCATGTGAGGTTCTTTTGGATGAAACATACACTTATACTAACATAAACCAGTCATCATCACAATGATGGCCCAATACTTCTGTCTTTAGTTTGCAAGATATGCTAGGGTACTCTCATACCCTTGTTTATCTATAACAACTCTAAGCATGCATTTATAATTATAGACTTAGTTTCAAAAGAGTCGTAGCAATATTACTTTTACTAGGGTGACAAGGATCACATAGCAAAAAGTGTTGCAAAGGACATATACTAAATCAGGAGAATCATGGGCATATCTAAAAGCTGAAATTAACATGTATTGCCACATAGAATATAAGCATGCAATTTATAACACTTGAACCAAATTACTTTATTGAAAACATAGGCTCAAAATGATCAAAGCATTGACTCGCCTTGGTTGCTGAGGTCCGGGTTTTGAACGTTAGATTCTATAGCAGCTGCAGCTTCCTCCTCTTGAGTCTCGAAAGCTACGTTTCATATGCGCGAAAATTTAGATAAAAACATCACAACATTCAAATAACTCAAATGAAAATTTAAACAAGCTTCAAAAGTGTTGGTTCTGGTTTCATTAAGTAGCCCTTGATTTTAGATGAATTTAGAAATTGATTTCACTAAATTTGGAGCTAAAATGAACAAGTTATACACATTTGAATACTTTCGGTTTGAATAAATCCCAAAAATAATAAAATCTGACGAGTGGGGCCCATGGCGAGACCGACTTCTGGCGGCCGACGCGTGGAACCCAGCGGCGGGGCTCACGCCCGCTCCCGCTGGCCCCGACAAAGCGGGCCCGGAGGCGGCGGCCGGTTGAAGGCAGTCGGCCGGCAGTGGGGCCCACTGTCGCCGACGTTATTAAAAGAATGGCTCAACCTCGGCGCTGCGTGAGCGGGGCTCGAACAGCGCCGAGGGAGCCGGGGAAAGAGGGTGGCGGTGACCAACCCGCTGTTTTATCTCACCCTTAAGGGATGATTTTCCCTTAAGAGGGTGCGAGGGGGATGAGGCGGCCCGAGGCCGGAAGACGGTGGCCGTCGCGGCGAGGGAAGCTCACCGAGGCTCGGGAGCTTCGTGAAATGCAAAGCCGGGCTCATGGCGATCTTGGTGGTGGTGACGGGAGGCGGGAGCCACCGGAGGTGGGTCGGCGACGAGCGGCAGCGGCGACTCGGGAGGGCTCACGGTGCCGGCGAGCTACTACCGTCGGCGAAGCTCGGGAGGCCGCAACAGCTCGGCGATGGTTCGAGATGGTGTGGGAGCAAAGGATCGAGCTCCCACGGTGAGGATCGGCCAGTGCGGCGAGGCGGTCGGCCGGAGTTGAGGAAGAAGGGGCGTCGCCGCGATAGGGTGGATCTTAGGGCAATTGAGCTGGAAAACGTCGAGGTGTCACGGCGACTCGTTTGGCGCGATCACGGCCTTTATAGCCGGCCGAGGAAGGCAGCCACGGTGAACCCGCCGGGACAGGCGGTGCGCCGCGGCAATGGGCGGCGGCACAGGCGGCGGAAGGGGCGGCGGGTTGGGGCGGCGTGGGGTCTTTTCCCCATAATGCCGTCCCCAGTGGGGTTTCCGCGGCAGAGGCCGCACGGCCAAGGGGTCCGGAGCGCGCGAGGAGGAGGAAGAAAGGGAACGGCCCCGACAGCGGGGCCCGCTTGCGAGAGAGAGGGCGGAGAGGCGGCCGCGGGTGGCCGAGATGGCGCCGGGTGGGACGTGGCGCCATCCGGACCGGACGCGTCGACCGATGAGAGGGGAGGCGGATCCGGGCGGCGTGGGCGGATCCAGCCCGTCCACGCGTCGGCCGGGTGGGATTTTTGGTTTTTATTTTGATTTTGCTTTTCCAGCAATGCTAGAAGACATAATGTAATTCGGAAAAATATGAAATTACTTCCAAAAATTCTAGAAAAATTCACGGAAATTCCCAGACATATTTTTGGGTTTAACAAAATTAATTCCCACTGAGATGACCATTTTATTTACAAACTATGGGCTCATAATGGAACCTTTTTCTCTTTCTTTTTATTTTACTCCCCTTTTCTTTTATAAGGTTTGTGATTTTACTATTTTGCGTACATATATTCTTTTGGCACAGTGACCAACTTATTTATGCTACCTTTGAAAATCTTTATCATGGATCATCTTTTCAGATTCGAATTCAAATTTAGAAATAACTATTAATTAAACAGGTGGTCTCTTCCTCAGAATTTTTAGAAAAGTATTTTTAGAATCCAACCAAACATGATGCGCTACAAAACAACCAACAACATTTCTATTACATAATTCTCCTAAGTTTTTCAGGATGTTACATCCTGCGCATGCGGTGGAATGGGATGGTGACTTTGCATTACATCGCCATGACAACTATCGTCGTCCACGCAATGAAGATGATGGTTTGGGCAAGCTCAAGTTTTCCATGCCCAAATTTGTAGGTGGAACTGTGTAATACCCCGAAATATTGTATTTAATTGCTTAATTAAATTAAAGCGAAGGACGTGGGGAGAAAGATTAAAATAGTGTTTGTTTTGAGGGGTTTTCTGAAAACGCGAGACAACTTGGGCCTAGGCCTTGGCCCAAGAGGGAGTTCTTGGCCCAAGAGGGGAGGCCACCTTTAACCCTAGCCCCACCCTCCCCATGCAGCCGCCCCCCATTGCCCCGCCGCCTGCCGCAACCACCGCCGGTGCCCTTGCTGCCCTGCCGCGCCAGCCTGCTGGAGCCCTGCCGCGCCGTGGCGAGCTGCCGCGCCAGGCTGCCCTGCCCGCCTCCCTGCCGCCGGGCTGCCGCGCCTGCCGCGGCCGTGGCAAGCTGCCGCGCCAGGCTGTGCCGCGTCTGCTGCCGAGCCGTCGTCTTCGTCCGTCACCGCACCGCGTGGATCCGGAGGAAGGAGAGGAGGAGATCGCGGCGAGTGCGTCGTGTTCTTCATCGTGTTCGTCATGTTCGCCGACGTGTTCCTCGTCGTGTCGTCAAGGGTAATCCTGTTAATCTCTAGATGAGTTTTTAATCGAGTTAGATTCGCTTTTTTCGGGCTGCCGGGACGAAGTTGTTAGTCGGTAGTTTTGGGGTAGATTCGTCGGGATTCAGGTCGGACCCTTCTAGAAAATTGTAGAGGACGTGATTATCTTTCCAGGGAGTAGTAGAACACGTTATTGGATCTGTGTAGCGAAAGTTATGAATTTTCTAGTGCGGCTGTTCTGCAGATCGGTGTAGTTCTGGACAGATTTTAGTAGATCGGTTTGTGCGATAGGAATTGTGGCGATTCAGGAGTCCTTCTAATTGGGAAAGTTGTAGATAAGTTTCTTAGCTTTCCATAGAGGTAAAGAAGTCCGGATTCTGAGTTTCTGGGTGGAAGTTATGATCGTTTTAGTGCGCTGTCTAGAGAGTCCGACGTGATTGTTGATGCTTTAGAAAAGGGTTTGGATCGGGTAGAAAATGGCAGAATCAGAGAGGCTCCCCAACTAGGTTTATTTAGATAATTTAATTATATTTCCAGAAATCTGAGAACGCTTAATTTGGATGCACACTCCGCATTACCGGTAAAATGCAAAGAGATGAGAAAGGACTTTTGATCATATTGCATAGCATGAAATTCATATGAAACATGATTAACTTGACAGTTAATGTTCATGCTTGCTTTTGTTACAGTTTATACTTGCTGAGTCGTTGGACTCACCCTTGTTGTTGTTTGTTTATTTTAGGTACCAATGTGAGATCAACATACATGGGGACATGAATGACTAGACCAGATGCACGTGCACTATTCCTTCAATAAGAAATAAAGACAGTCATTATAATCTTAGTGGCTAATTAGTTTAATTGGTTCATTTTATTATTCATCGGATTAAATGTAATAATGATTAGAACTATTTGATATCGCCTGTTTTTATTATGGAAATAGAACATTTACATTTATCTAGATTTGCTATTAATGATTGAATAGATAAGACTTAGTCGAATCTTTTGGAATAATTATTAGAAGTTTTAATTTTGGCTAGAAGTTGGTAGCATTTTAGGCCCTTGTTTGGCTGGGATGTTACGGTTGGTATCAGAGCGGGCTTTAGGTCCGTGGTAATTAAATTATTAAATTGACACCTTTGGTGCACGAGACGATGGGATGGGTCAAGCATTGCATTTATGCTTTTGACATGTTGTATTGATGATTTACACTATGAGATAATCTTGTATGCTTATTGATAATCTTGTATGATTATGATTTGCTCCTATGATATTATGAGTGGGAATAGTCAATGAGATGATGTAGATGTTGTGATATCTTGCCTTGGCATTGCAGATTATACCATTGGTTGTAGTATAAGGATTAGCAATGCAGTTACCTCAGGTAGCTTAATTGTAGGTGTTGCGGGTGAGGTTCTTAGAAAAGTTATTAATATCCTTAAGTTGATTTCGGCTAATCCTTGGTTTATTGCAGTTAATGAATTTCTTTTGAGATTGTGGTTCTTGCAGTTGAGGGTATGCAATTGGTCTCTACCTGTTCTTTGAAGCAGTTATTGTTTCTTTCCGGACTACTGAGATACTTTGCTACCTGTGTTTATTATTGATTTGTAAGGTTAGTTTTTTTCGTGGGACTTTTGTCTTGTTGTGAATCATGACTTATCAGTTCGCTTGGTATTTTCTCTTGTTAATGCAAGTTTTGAGTTGCAAAACTCATTGATATGTGAAAGTCTTGGATCTATGTATTTCCTTATCTCGAGCGTTGAAGTTTGTTGTTCCTCTTCTTTTTGAAAGAGAGTGTTAAAATCCTTTATGTTGTTTTGCTATGCTTAAGTGGAAGGTGGTAATCATATAAACTAATTCATAAGGTTTGAATTATCAAGTTGATATGTTAGCGTGGTGCATAATTAATTCCGACTAGCATCTTTGGAAGTGTAGTGGATTAATTTGATATTGCCCTGTAATAGTTTTTAGAAGAACTATGATTAAGAATTTGTCTATTCATGATAGTAACTCATGGAATTATTGAGGAGTGTGTAATAAGAACCGGAATGATTATTATGATTGTTTAAATTTCTATCATGTTGGATAAATTGAATTATCTTTGCCTTTAGTAATTAATCTGACCGTTTGGAATGATTAAGTAAGGAGGTGTTAGAATATTACCTTGGTAATATTGACCTTTAATATGTCTTTTATTTAGATGCTTTATGAGCATGCACAATTGCTAGTTTCATCTATCTTTTACCATGCTAGATTGTTGAAGAATGTATAAAGAAATAAATGAGGGTTGAGGTATTGACTAGTAGGAACTTGTCTTACAAGCTGGTATTATTTAAGTTTAAAGTCATTTCCGTTCTAGTTTCTGAATATAAGGTAGGATACTGAATCTATGTTCATGATTGTTTTATGATTGTAAAACGAAGTTAGGATCTTGAATGCCGTTGCGATAAAATAATAATCAATTATTGCCAGTAATGACTAGAGTACAATTAATTTGTGCTAAATTAAAGTTGAGCATCCATAAGAATTGAATATATGAAATCTAGTAAGAGATTTATGCTAGTATGTTTTGTGAGATTGTCATGTTCTAGTATCATCTTGTTTAAGAGCTTTGTTCTATTTATGTGGCTTATGCACTAGGTTCTCCTAGATTAAGTAGTTGCAACCTTATTTAGATATTAGAAACATGATGAAGTGATTTCTTAGGTTTCTTTTGGAAAAGTTTATGAAGGGAGTTGAGGATATGATGATGCATGTTAAGACTGTATTATTCTGATGTTAGTATGTTGGTCCATTTGTGGTTATGATGGTAATGTTGAAGGTTCATTAAATAGAAGAATTTGAATAAATTCCTTGGTACTATTTAAATCAAAAGTTTTGATAGTGTATATGCGATCTTTGATCTCATGATTTATGTGGTAGCTGAAATTGTTTTAAGCAAAGTGTCGTGTTGAGGGGTTTTATTAGTTCTTAAAGAATTAATGTGTTGTGGTCTTCAACTCTTCTTTGTTGGAATTGTTGAGGTGATACCGTAATCAAAGAAGGTTGTTCTCTTTGTTAAAAGGAAAAAGTTTGATAAAAGTTTTGGAGGTTGAAGTCAAGTTGTGTAATCTTTGTGAAGTGTGTTTGACTTCTTATTTTTCGCCGCTTAAGAGTTTCTTGGGCTCAAATGACAATACTATATTCGTATTGGTTGAGATTTGATGTTTTCTTCTTAAGGAGGCATGTGCTTTCAACTGTGGTCTTATCCTTTGTTGTCCAAGATCTTTGTTTTTCTTGGTCTTGTGTTTATTGCAGATGGACTTTGTGCTGAAATTTCCTTCTTTTGCTTCTCCAAGAAAGGGGTAAGCAGTTTGGGTTGCAAAGACCTTTAAGAGGTGTATGGCAACTGGTTAGTGTGGTTATGTGATCGATTTTGGTGGAATTGTGGGTGTCAAGTCGTTTGAGATTCATGGAGTGATAAATTGATTCTGTCGAATAATTCTCGGTGAGGATTTGATTTAAAATAAGATGTTGTACTTGGGGCTAACTAGTTATATTGTCGCAACTAGAAGAACCTAGTTATGGTTCATGAGTGTTACGTTCATTTTGCTGGAACGTTATAATTGTTGTAAGTATGGGAATCTTGATCAGTTTTAATGGAGCATCATGATTGGGTACTTTGCAAGGATTAGTAGGATGATTATGATGGTGTAGTTAATGAGTATATAAATGTGAAGAAGCCCAACCGTTACAGGAATTATTGGGATAGTAAGGATTGTTGAAAATTATGGCCATGTATGACTTGGCTTGTAAAGTAACCCTCCAGGAGTTAGAATCTTCATACAGATAATCAGGTTGAGATTATGTTTTCATGTGGTTGTGAAGGATTGAGTATGGTTGATTGTGAAAATTTTAGTCACTGAATTTAAGAGTCTTTGTATTAAATATATCGAAGTATATGTATAGAAGCCTTGGAGATGGGAAATTTTGGTTGGTGATCTATGCTAGAGCCTTGGAGGCTAATAACATTGTGTGGGAATAGTGGAACAAATGGATTCTAAATAATGTGATGTTCCTTGATAGTATCCTTTGGGTGTATAAAATGAGTGTGTGAGCTGAGAATTTCAAGTTGATTATCCTTAAGGGATTGTGGTGAAGTGATGGTGGGTGAAAATAACGATGAGGTGCAATGGAAATTATTCGTTAAAGTAACATGTGGGTAGAGGAGTTGACTAGAGTATGTTATTATAAGAATAGTAGAGTCCCTCTATAAAAGTGTGTTGGATGCACTCGGTTTGAATATAGAGTTGATGTTGCCAATTTAAGAGAATTGAGCTAGTATGGTATGGGAAGATTTGGAACCTCGTGATTCAAGAGGAAGTTTATTCCAAAAAAAAATGGACGGGTGTGATATTTGAGTGATTCCCCTTTTACGTATGTGTTGCTTATGTGCAAACTACCTACATGAAAGTAGGGAGATTTTTCGTGCTGAATCCTCATTTTCTCTTCTTGTGATTTGACCCTTTTTATGGGGACTTGGTTTTGTGTGGTTGCGATGAGAATTCTTTATGTTCAGTTGAATTTTATCTGTGAAAGAGTGGGCTTACCTTGAGCCCTGTGGTGCGCCCGTGTTTAAGGGGGTGCTCATTGCTAAGGTAAAGAGATCGATTGAGAATGGAAACATGAGATATATGTGCTGTGCAGATTGTGTGGGTTGGTACTAAAGGGAATGATAACCCGATGTGTATTTAATCGCTTTTGTTAATTGCGAAGTTTTAGGGGTTGGTGTATCACTAGGACTACCTTGGGTTCTAGTGTGGGATACCTGACGCTTTGTACGCCTTGGTATCGAGGAGAACTTGAAAGATCCGGGCGTGGGTTTCATTAAAACCATTGACCAACGAGTAAGACCAGCCACCATTCAAGAATTAAAGCTGCACCATTCGAAGTGTTGTAGGGGCGTCAGTTGAACGAGTGGCCTTGGTGAGTCGAATCATTGGTGCCAGAGCGGGCTGAAAAGTTATGCAGATGTGAGGAGCAAGGATCGGGAAGTTGGCAAACCACTTGGATCTTCTAGAACCTATGCGCGAGGTGCAAGCATTTAGAAGAAAAAATTATGTCAAAGTGCTTTGGTCGCAGCAGACCGAGAGAGAAGCAACTTGGGAGTTGGAGTCTCGCATGCGCGAGCAGTACCCGGCGTTGTTCACGTCAGGTGCGAGTTAATTGCTAGTTGGTTGTTTTTGTTTCCTGTTGAGGTTGCAGTTAGAATTCGGGGTCGAATTCTGTTTAAGGGGGGTAGAATGTAATACCCCAAAATATTGTATTTAATAGCTTAATTAAATTAAAGCGGAGGACGTGGAGAGAAAGATTAAAATAGTGTTTGTTTTGAGGGGTTTTCTGAAAACGCGAGACAACTGGGCCTAGGCCTTGGCCCAAGAGGAGTTCTTGGCCCAAGAGGGGAGGCCACCTTTAACCCTAGCCCCACCCTCCCCATGCAGCCGCCGCCCCCATTGCCCTGCCGCGCCGCCGCAACCAGCCGCCGGCGCCTTGCTGCCCTGCCGCGCCAGCCTGCCGGAGCCCTGCCGCGCCCGTGGCGAGCTGCCGCGCCAGGCCGCCCCTGCCCGCCTCCCTGCCGCTGGGCTGCGCGCCCTGCCGCCGGCCGTGGCAAGCTGCAGCGCCAGGCTGTGCCGTGCAGCACTGCGCCGTCGTCTTCGTCCGTCGCTGCACCGCGTAGATCCGGAGGAAGGAGAGGAGGAGATCGCGGGCGAGTGCATCGTGTTCTTCATCGTGTTCGTCATGTTCGTCAACGTGTTCCTCGTCGTGTCGTCAAGGGTAATCCCTGTTAATCTCTAGATGAGTTTTTAATCGAGTTAGATTCGTCGGTTTTCTGGGCTGCCGGGACAGAAGTTGTTAGTCGGCAGTTTTGGGGTAGATTCGTCGTGATTCAGGTCTGGACCCCTTCTAGAAAATTGTAGAGGACGTGATTATCTTTCCAGGGAGTACTAGAACACGTTAATTGGATCTGTGTAGCGAAAGTTATGAATTTTCTAGTGCAGCTGTTCTGCAGATCGGGGTAGTTCTAGACAGATTTTAGTAGATCGGTTTGTGCGACAGGAATTGTGGCGATTCAGGAGTCCTTCTAATTGGGAAAGTTGTAGATAAGTTTCTTAGCTTTCCATAGAGGTAAAGAAGTCCGGATTCTGAGTTTCTGGGTGGAAGTTATGATCGTTTTAGTGCGCTGTCCAGAGAGTCCGACGTGATTGTTGATGCTTTAGAAAAGGGTTTGGATCGGGTAGAAAATGGCAGAATCAGAGAGGATCCCCAACTAGGTTTATTTAGATAAGTTAATTATATTTCCAGAAAGTCTAAGAACGCTTAATTTGGATTTACGTACTGGACGTTATGAATTTTTGAAGTCGGCTGTCTGTGGATGGGCAGAGTTGGCCGAGGGGAGTTGGGGATTTAATTGAGATAAATTGTTGGAGTAATTGGGGTTGCTGATATTTTGTTTCTAGAAACCCATTACTGTTATGTTAGTAATTATTAATTAATTATTCAGGAGGAGAGCGGATTCCGGGGGTTTCGCCTTCTACTCGTTCTTCGTTGTCTCGCGGTTGAGGCAAGTATAACTTTGATATGGTTTATCCATGTGATTTGATGTTATTGGATGTTTTGAGTGATGATTGAGTTATGAATGCTTTACTTGTGAATTTTAGTAAAGTTATGAGTTGATAATGCTATTTATGTTCTGTTTACATTATGACATTTATGAGATTAAATTGATGCATAGTATGTTGAATGCCTGTTTATCTTGTTGATACATTCACATATATGCATCATACTGAGAATTGTTGAAGTCTTGGTCACGTGGTGATCAAGCGTCGAGGTCCCCACACTTGTGGAGTGTGGGCAATTGGTCCCTGTACCCGAGGGTACAGGCATGGGTGTACATTGACGGATGCACACTCCGCATTACCGGTAAAATGCAAAGAGATGAGAAAGGACTTTTGATCATATTGCATAGCATGAAATTCATATGAAACATGATTAACTTGACAGTTAATGTTCATGCTTGCTTTTGTTACAGTTTATACTTGCTGAGTCGTTGGACTCACCCTTGTTGTTGTTTGTTTATTTTAGGTACCAATGTGAGATCAACATACATGGGGACATGAATGACTAGACCAGATGCACGTGCACTATTCCTTCAATAAGAAATAAAGACAGTCATTATAATCTTAGTGGCTAATTAGTTTAATTGGTTCATTTTATTATTCATCAGATTAAATGTAATAATGATTAGAACTATTTGATATCGCTTCCGTTCTTTATTATGGAAATAGAACTGTTTCTGTTTATCTAGATTTGCTATTAATGATTGAATAGATAAGACTTGGTCGAATCTTTTGGAACAATTATTAGAAGTTTTAATTTTGGCTAGAAGTTGGTAGCATTTTAGGCCATTGTTTGGCTGGGATGTTACAAACTGATCCCGATGAGTATCTCACTTGGGAATTGAAGGTTGACAAGATATTCCGTATGCATCACTATATGGATGAGAGAAAGATACAATTGGCATTTCTTGAGTTTGAAGGTTACGTTTTAGATTGGTGGGAACAAGTGATCACTCAAAGAGCTGAGAATGGAGAAGATCTTGTTGCTTCATGGCAAGAGATGAAGCAAGAAATGAGAGCCCATTTTGTTCCTCGTCATTACAAACGTGATCTATTTGATAAATTACAGAATATAAAACAAGGAGCACATTCTATGGAGGAGTACTACAAGGAGATAGAGCTAACCATGATTTGAGCCAAGGTTCAAGAAGAAAAAGAGCAAACCATGGCACGCTTCCTCTAAGGTTTGAACCATTAAGTCAAACAAATTGTCAATTTTCAGCCATATAACAATCTTTATGAGTTAGCGAATCAAACTACAAAGGCAGAACGACAATTACAAGAGGATGCTAAGTTTGCAAGATCTACATCCTTTGCTGCCCGTACACCGTCCAGCAGAGGAAGATATGTTTCTAAATCACAAATGATCAAGAGAACATCTCCAAGTGGTGGTTCAAGCTTCTGCCCATCATCGAGCAAAAAGGAAGAAACCACTCCAAGTGCAAGGAAGACATCAAATCGAGTAGCTAGTAGTGCCCCTTCTATGGGTTCCACAACGAAGAGTAGTGGCATACAATGCTTCAAATGCCTTGATCGTGGTCACATGCAAAATGTTTGCCCAAATAACAAGGTGATGTTGATGTTAGAGAATGGAGAATATGATTCTACAAGCGAAGAAGAGGATGAGCACGGTGCTGATTTAGGGGCATATGTTGATGCACATGAGGAAAAGGTGGTGCATGCCATACAGTATTGTGGCCCTAGCGTTGGTCCTATACTTGTGTGTGCTCTGACAGTGTTGAGTATGCAACCAAAGCCTTCCCATGAATAGCGCTGCAATTTATTCCACACAAGAGCTCAAGTTAGTAAGGATTGCAAATTTTGCAAGGTAATCATTGATGGTAGGAGTTGTCATAATTTGGCTAGCAAGAAGCTTTGCAATAAATTTGGGTTGAAGTATAAGAAACATCCACACCTATATCAGATCCAGTGGTTGCATGAGAGAGGTTTGTTGAGTGTGGGATACACCATGGATGTTGAATTTTAAATTAGCACTTATCATGATACGGTGGAGTGTGATGTGGTGTCTATGGATGTATGTCACTTGCTGCTAGGAAGGCCATGGCAATATGATCGTGCGGTGCTTCATGATGGAAGGAGTAATTAATACAAGTTTTGGTGGAACAACAAACAAGTGGTGCTGCGACCATTGACTCCTTCTCAAATTGTGAATGATAATGTCCAAAAGATTGAAGTGCAAGTTAAGGGTGAGAAAGGGAGAGAACAAAAGAGTGTGATTCTACAAAAAGCGAGTGAGAGCCACAAACCAAAACTGAGATGTTAAGTAAGAGTGAGGGAGAGAAAAACTTAGTCATGATAGCCACCAAATCTGATCTGAGAGAGATGAAAGAAGATACCGCTGCACCTTGTATTGTTGTATAAGGATGCATTGCTTTCTACTAATGATTTAACATCGCTTCCTAGTGCTTTCTCTCAAGTTTTGTAGGTTTACGACGACGTGTTTCCGGAGGAGGTGTCCACTAGTCTACCACCTATTCGTGGGATTGAGCATCAAATTGACTTGGTTCCGGAAGCCCCTCTTCCCAACCGGCCCCCATACCGCACAAATCCAGAAGAAACAAAGGAGATTCAGCACCAAGTGCAAGCACTTTTGGACAAAGGGTAGGTACGCGAAAGTCTTAGTCCTTGTTCCATTCCTGTTATTCTTGTTCCTAAAAAATATGGTACTTGGAGAATGTGCATAGACTGTAGAGCTATTAACAACATAATTGTTCTCTATCGTCATCTCATCCCTAGGTAGGTCTACTATCTTTTCTAAGATTGACTTGCGTAGCGGCTACCATCAAATAAGAATGAAACATGGTGATGAATAGAAAACTGCTTTTAAAACAAAATTTGGCTTGTATGAATGGTTAGTGATGCCTTTTGGCTTGTCCAATGCTCCTAGCACATTCATCCGCTTAATGAACCATGTTTTGAGATATTTCATTGGAAAATTTGTGATAGTTTATTTTGATGATATCCTGATATATAGCCGCTCTTTGGATGATCATGTTGAACACATCAAGCAAGTGCTAGAAGTGCTTAAGGCGAGAACGCTTATATGCCAATCTTGAGAAGTGTACTTTTTGCACTAGTAAGGTTGTCTTCCTAGGCTATGTTGTTTCAGCTCATAGAATTGAAGTGGATGTGTTTAAATTGAAGCTATTCAAAATTGGCCGATTCCTGTGAATGTTAGTCAAATTCGTAGCTTCCATGGGCTTGCTAGTTTTTATCGGTGATTTGTGAACTGCCCCATTAAATGATTTAACTAAAAAAGTAGTTATTTTTTAGTGGGGAGAAAAACAAGACAAAGTTTTAGTTGAATTTAAGAAATGTTTGACTAAAACACCATTACTTGCTTTATCTGATTTCACAAAATCTTTTGAGATTGAATGTGATGCTACTGGAATAGATATTGGTGGTGTTATGATGCAAGAAAGAAAACCTGTTGCATATTTCAGTGAGAAACCTCATGGTGTGCAATTGAATTATTCCGTTTATGATAAAGAACTATATGCTCTTCTGCGCATGTTGGAAACTTGGCAACATTATTTTTGGCCCAAGGAATTCATTATACATTCTGATCATGAATTTTTGAAATACTTAAAGGGCCAAGAAAAATTGAATCGTAGACATGTTAAGTAGGTAGAATTCATTGAGACCTTTGCATACATTGTCAAATATAAGAAAGGCAAAGAGAATGTGGTTACTTATGCATTGTCTAGAAAACATGTGCTTTTAACTCAGTTGGAGGTAAAGTTACCAAGATTGGAATGTTTGAAAGATTTATATGCTTCTGATCATGAATTTACGGCTCCATATTCTAATTACAAAAATAGAAAAGGGTGGGATAAGTTTCATATTCATGGTGGTTTTCTCTTTCGCATGAATAAGCTATGTGTTCCGGATTCTTCTGTGTGTTTGTTATTGTTGCAGAAATCTCATGCAAGAGGATTGATGAGGCATTTGGGAAAGAGAAGACTTACATGATGTTGGATGATCACTTCTATTAGCTAAAGATGAGGCGAGATGTCGAGCGGTTCGTTCAAAGATGCATCACATGCCATAAGGCGATGTCAAAACTCAATTCATATAGTTTGTATACTCCACTTCCGGTTCCTAGTGCTCCTTGGGAAGGTATTAGCATGGATTTTGTGTTAGGATTGCCTAGGACCAAGAGGGAGAGGGATTCAGTCTTTTTGTTGTGGATATGTTTTCTAAAATAGCGCATTTTATTCCCTGTCATAAGAGCAACGAGCATCGCATGTAGCTGACTTGTTTTTCAGGGATATAGTGAGATTGCATGGAATGCCAAGAACCATTGTTTCAGATCGTAACATCAAGTTCATGAGCTACTTTTGGAAAACTTTGTGGGCCAAGCTTGGGACAAGGTTGTTGTTTTCAATGACTTGTCACCCACAAACAGATGGACAAACGGAGGTGGTGAACCGTACACTTTCAACGTTGCTACATATCATGATAAAGAAGAACTTAAAAGAGTGGGAAGATTGTCTACCGCATGTGGAGTTTGCATATAATAGGGTGGTACATTCTACAACTCAATTGTGTCCATTCGAGGTGTTGTATTGTTTCAAACCAATCACGTCACTTGATTTACTTCCACTCCCACTACAAGAACGTGCTAATATGGAGGCTTCTAAACGTGCTGATTTTGTGAAATAGTTCCATGCCACAACCAAAGAGCTAATTGAAAAGAAGGTACGTGCTTATGCTTCCGAAGCTAACAAGTCTAGAAAGAAAATAATTTTTGAACCAGGTGATTTAGTGTGAGTACACTTTCGCAAAGAACGCTTTCCGGAGAAGCGTAGATCCAAATTGATGCCCCATGGTGATGGACCTTTTAAAGTTCTTGCCAAGATCAATAACAACGCATACAAGATTGAGCTTCCAGGAGATGATTATGGGGTAAATTCTACATTCAATGTTGCTGATTTATCACCATTTTTTGGACAAGATTGTACAAAGTCGAGATTGACTCCTTTTCAAGAGGGAGAGGATAATAAGGATATCTCTACTATATATTCATCTTCCACTTCAAGTGTGTGTGATAAAGCTAGTCATGAGGCTCCAATAACAGGTCCTACAACAAGAGCAAGAGCTAAGCTATTGTAACAACATGTGCTTTGTTTCTTAGGGAATTCTCTATTGCTTTAGATGAGAATGGTATGCTACCTAATGTAAATACATTGTGTATTATCATATTTGAAGCAATGGAAGAACAAGGAGAGAAGGACCAACTAGCCAGCCCCAAGGAGGAAGAGAGCCCATGCGGTCACATGTCAAAAGGAGGGGAAGCTCCCCGCAGTCGAAGACTAGAAAAAGAGGCCCATACGCCACGCGACCAAGGAAATAAATCGAACATGTCAATTGAGGAGTTTGCGGGTCTACGTGCCAATGATGGGCTAAGATTGTTTAATCCAGCCATGTAACTAGTTAGTGTTCAATTCCAAATTGCTTTAGAACCCATATCAGTAGTAGAGTTTGTTTTGGTTCCTTCAGGCTGAACCACATTGAACTCGGCCTTAGGCCCAAGTGTGTGCGTGCGTGAGGTTAGGGTTGGCTTTAAGTAGCCCCTCCATTATGTTCAGACCAATTTTGATAATAAATTGATTCAGCAAATTACTTTTGTTCTTTGCATTGACCGAACCAACTGGGGGCAAGAATTGATAGTTCATCAAAATCAAGATCGTTCAACCTTTCTGCTGAGAATTGAGAGCGCGATAGAACTTCATCTGGTGGTCGTGAAGTTCAGCACGTGTGATTGGGTGAATTATAGAGTGCTAACTCTTGCATTATCATCGGGGAATCACTACAATTCATTGAATCTATGTAAATATTTTAATGCTACATCGAGAAGATCGGACGACCCGTATCTGCTACAGCATGGTTATGGCTAATGCGTTCAAGGTCTTCATTCCATGTGGCGACAACTTAAATAATTGGAGTTACCTCTTTGCAGGGGATTTTCTACCCAATGACCATACCCTAGTAACTTTTTGCAGAACAATCAGCATTTGGTGAGTGTTATAGTACTAACAGGTTGAAGTTGTTCCCCAAAAAAGTACTAACAAGTTGTAATGGGCAGGTTCTTGATTACCTTTTGAGGACTTGGTTCTTGGTTGTTACCTCCTATTCTGTTTGTATATCCAATTGCATTTTTCGGTTTTTACGAATGCGGTAGGTGAAGATTGCAAATTTATCAAAGCGCAAATAGCTAGCTAGCAACTAGCGCCGTTGCGCGTGCCAGAAAATACAATCATGCACGCCCTGTCGCTCCGCTCACCGATAGGTTGATAGGCTGCTCATTCGACATTACATGATGCCTCGCTACTGCTACCACATTCTCTTTTGGAAGGTAGTCTAGTGATAGGAATCGTCTACTTAATTATTTCCCAGCTTCATACAAGTGAGGAATTTAAGAAAATTTGAATTTCTAAGGTTTCTAATAACATTTTCCCCATAAAACACCAAGCGTGCAACCTAGAAATACCAACAAGTATCACTGCATGCAGACATATGGCAATCGTCGTAGATCCCACAATCTATACTTAAAAAAAGAGTTACATGCAACAATTCGTTATTCGCATGCGGGTGAATTAGACTAAATACTCTGTAACTTTTAACTTTTTTCCTTCTTCCCCAGCTTGCACTACTATAAAAAGGATCATCACAGACAGTTTGAAACTGTCATCACAGACGGTTTTCTGAATCGCCTGTATTTATGTGTCAGTGATAATCGGAGGTTGTCACAGACGGCTTGTGAGCCGTCTGTAATAAAGACAACACAGACAGTTTGTAACTAAAACCGTCTGTGAAGAAAACTATTACAGACGGCTCGAACAAAAAACCATCTATGATACTGACACATCATAGATGGTTCTAGTTACCAACAGTCTGTGATTGGTGAGTATCACAGACGGTTGGTATATAGAACCATCTATGATAGTCCTTCATAGACAGTTTATAGCACAAATCGTCTGTGATAGTTCATTCTATACCTACAATTTTTTCTTCTATTTTTTGGCTAGCCTCAAGAAATAATGTTACGTATGCCCTTTGAAAACAAGCAAATACAGTGGCAAACACAACAGCACATTACATTTCCATTAATATTAGAATCCACCATTATAGCATAACGAGATAATGAACCTAACTCTTTAACACGGCAAAAATATGTAAGAAGCAGAGATCTTAACAGACAAATTAAGCAGGATGCAGCGTGCGATGTCTTTGACGCCTGCCACCAACGAAGAGAGGGGAGGGCATCAGATGGCGGTCGGATATCACCGGCAATGGGGAGGCAGCGGTAGCGCCACCTTTGTGGCACGACGGTGAGACTGCACAAGACACTCTTACGATACTTATGATAAGAGTGTGTTGTGCAGTCGACCATGGTGTCACAACATAGGCGCTAGCTTACGACGGTAGTTGGCGTCGTCGAGGAACAAGCTGGATGCAGCGCGCGATGTCCTTGACGCCTGCCATCAAGGAAGAGAGGGGACGATATCGGATGGCGCCCGGATATCACCGGCAATGGAGAGGTGGCGGTAGCGCCACCTTTGTGGCACGACGGTAAGACTGCATAAGACACTCTTACGACACTTACGACAAGAGTATGTTATGTCACAACGGAGGCACTAGCTCATGGTGGTAGTCGGTGTCGTCGAGGGGAGGATGCAGGAAGCTAGTGGATGAACTCACACGTGACTGCTAGTGAAAAGGTAGAGGGGGAGTAATTAATAAGGACCGAGCGGTGGGAGGAACTGGTGCCTGCCATTCGATGTGGAGAGAATGGACAGGTGAGATCGAAATTCTAGGGGATACGCGATAGATTGGTGACGTGTCATTATCAGAGACAGTTTGTTATACGAACCGTCTGTGATCATGCACATATCAGAGACAGTTTGTTATACGAACCGTCTGTAATAAGGCACATATCAGAGATGGTTTGTTATACGAATCATCTATGATATTAATATCAAAGACGGTTTGGTATATGAACCGTCTGTGATAACGCTTAAATATATGTGCCCTAATCCAGCTCTTCTAAACTATCTTCTCCCTCATCTTCTTCACCAGATTTCTCCATAATGGCATATCATATTCTTTTGATCTCCTTCCTTTCATCTATCCATCATGAGTTGTTCGGCCGCAACATTACACAAGCGGCTAACAATTTACATCTGGACCAGTTTCTCCGCTCACGCCCTGCTCTCCTTCCTCGACTCGCTTCCATCCGTCAGCTGGACCTCATCATCTACCATTGACGGAGGTGTCTCATTACTGCTCAGGAAAGGGAAACCGCCCTCAGCCTCGTTCTTATATGCAATGTGCACAAAGCGAAAGAAGCTCTTGCGCAGTGGAGAGACACATGGATAACATTGCCGATCAAGCAGAAGCGGCTGATTATAAGGAAACTTATCATGGCATCCTGTTTGAGATTATGGGCCATACTAATTATTTACCTAGGCTAGATGAGGAAGTGGAGAGGGCAAGGACAATCTTCACGGCATTCGAGAACTCAGCGACTGATCCTCCAACTCCAAAAGTCGAAGAAGAAGCATATGAGCCCAGAAGACTAAGATCTGGGAATCTCTTTTTTGGGACTTTTGTAATAAATTTGCCTTGAATTTGTCTCTCGTCTCAGTAGCTTCTGTAGTTCATGCAATAAAGGACAAAACACAGACAATTGAATTTACAGGTGAACTCGTTCCTAAGTACTTCTTTTTGTTTATTTGAGAATCGATTACTACCTAACGATTTAATTATGATTAGGAACCATGGAGAGGATCAGGAAGTACTTGGAGAAGGGGTACGAGGCGCACAAGTCCAGCAAGGGTGGTCAAATCATGTTGGATGTCCAACTCAAGCCACTTCGAATCCAATTCGGAGTCCAGGACCAGGCTGCACTAAAACGGACGCCCAGATCGCATCCGGACTCCGTTTTGGACGTTCCACATATGTATGGAAAGCTGAGAAGATAACCTTTCCAATGGCTCTGGTCTCATGTCAAAATTCCTTCTGTGTCAACGGGAATCGTCGAAACAAGTGGACATTCAGAATCTGTCAGGGTGGCCGACTTCGAATCCAACTCGGAGTCCAGGACCAGGCTGCACTAAAACGGACGCCCAGATCGTATCCGGACTCCGTTTTGGATGTTCCACATATGTATGGAAATCTGAGAAGATAACCTTTCCAATGGATCTGGTCCCATGTCAAAATTCCTTCTGAGTCGACGGGAATCGTCGAAACAAGTGGATGTTCAGAATCTATCAGGGTGCTGCGACACCGTCTTTTAGGCCGTTCGGCTTTGTATCGTGTTGGAGTCCATTAAGGACACGTCCAGGGGTTTTACACGCCCCTTACTCCTTTATATACAGCCGCCACCCCCACCATTAGGGTTGGGTTTTGCTTAGATTAAATCTGTCTTTGAACAGTTTCGCCGTTCATCGGTTTGTGAGACCCCAATTATCGAGTGCTACATCAATATATCTGCAATTCAGTTGTGATCTTTCTTGTTCTTGCTTGTGTTCTTGATTCGCAGCAAGGATTAGCCTTCTTGGCGAGGTCAACCGGGCTGCGCACGGTTGATAACTGAGAGCGTGGTGCTGCGATTGCGGGGTTCGGGCGTGTTGTTCGGAAGCGGATCGATTTATGTCGCGCCTCCACCAAATCGAACATATCCGAACCTGTTGGAAGATCGGGACCCGTTCCCATTAAGTGGTAATCGAGCTTGGTGTTCCTCCGGTTGAGTTACCCCTCCTTTGTTATTTTCGGTTTCGTCCTAGAGTCCAAGAAAAGCCCTACAAAAATTATAGTCATAGGTTGTTTCCTGTCCTAGATCTCGTTTAGCCTTTGCACAAGTTGATTCGAGTCCGTAGTGTTGAGTTTGTGTCCTTAGTCGAGTTGTGTTGCTGGTTTAGATCGTGTTTTGTTCGAGTTGTTTTCCCACCCGCTACCACCCTTCAAACCCTAGCCGTCACGCTTCGCGTTTTCCTCCACCCTCTGTTTTTGTTTTCCCACCCATATCTCTGTTTTCGTCATCCATCACGTCTCGTGATCACATCGAATCATCCCCCACCTTTCCCGAGCTTCCGCCACCAGATTCCACAAATTCCCTCCACCGATCTACGTTTTGACCTCCACAAGAACCATAACTTGGAGGTCCATCTTCAAACGGCCATAACTTTCGCATACGAACTCGAAATCAGTTGCTTTTTTTTTTGAAATTGGGTGAAATTAAATTTTACAACGTCGGTTTCGGCGAATTTATCTTGCCCAAATTCGGTCTGGAAAGTGTAGTACTCGAGCTCCGAAATTTCATCACCGACTTTTAGCATATTCATCATTTTCGTAGGCCACACCTTATATCAGATTGACGTGAAACTTTGTGTGGTTCCTATTCACGTGCTCGCTGCGAAAAAAATACAAAAAAAATAAAAAGAAAAAAAATTTGGCACCTACGATAGTGCTGCGAGTGCCATCCGTGGCCAAAAAAAAGAAGAAAAAAAACGTGATGAGCACGGTTTTAGGTGTGAGCCTCATTTGTGTTGTGTTTGTGCTGAATTAAGTTTCTCGGTGCACGCCATCTTTGTTCTTGTCTTTGCTTCATTATTCATTCTTCACTCCTTGTTCTTCATATCATACATTATAGGACACATTTAGACCAAACAACTAGGACCATGCTTTGGACATTTATTCAGCATTACTATCTGTTATTAATTTGTGTTCCACTCACATAATTGGCGCCAAGCTCCATATACCTACTTAGGATAGCAGTTCGACCCTTGCAATCGCCGGATCACACTCTCCAGGTATCCTTTGCCTTGCTTTGGTAAGAACACTTGTAAGAGCTTGGTAAGTCACTTCCTTTGCGGGTTCCCACTCCCCTTCCTTTGTAGTTGATAGGGATCATCCTTTTGTTTTCCCTGTATTTCCACTAACCATGGCAGGAAACGAAGAGGACGGGACACCGGTCGATTTCAACGAGTGTGTTAGTCGCGGCCAGCTACAAGCTGCGCTCGACAAACAAAACGCTTCACTCACTGATCTCGGCGCGAGATTGGACACCATCGTCGCCGCCATTACCCGATTGAACACCACGGAAGGCATTGAGCGGGTGGAGCGGCGGATGGTGACCTCACCGGTCGGATGGACACATTGAGGCACGCCTACCACTGTCAATGACGGCCATCATCATGATGATGACACACCGCATGATCTGAGATGGCAACATTGATCGGTGGCGACACAAGATGCACGACTACGTCGGCGTCTTGACAAAACCGACATGGTATGGGAGGTAATAACCAGAACCGTCATGGCAACGATGATCCTTTGCTAAAGTCAAGTTTACCATTCCATCTTTTTCGGTCTTTATGATGCTGAAATATATCTAGATTGGGAGATGACGGTGAAGCGAAGTTTAACTCTCACTTAGTTCCCGAGCAACATAGAGTTAGACAAGCTACTAGTGAGTTTAAGGACTTTGCTATTATCGGTGGAATGAACTAAGTACCATGCGCTTACAACCGATACATGGGAGTGCTTAAAAGAAGCTATGCGTAATCGTTTTGTTCCTCCCTCATATAAACTTGAATTGAGAAAAAATTGCAGCGCTTAGAACAAGGTGATAGTTCATTCAAGACTATTATCTTTGAGCTTCAAAAGGGTATGGTGCGTTGTGGGGTTGTTGAGGACACGGAGGATAAGATTTGTCGTTTCTACGGGGGTTACTGGCGTGAAATTCAGGACATTGTTGATTATAAAGAATTTACTCATCAACCGTTGTTCCACCTTGCTATGCTTGCAGAAAAAGAATTGCGAGGACGCATGATTCAACTAAGGCACGCACCGGACGACCCTTCTACACCCCGCAAACGACTACATCGACGGGATTGCCCAAGTCTTCTTCGAGTTTTCGTTCTCCTCCACCACCTGTGAACAAGATGGCAGCAGCGCCACCGAAGCCACCTTCCATGACACGCCTTGCAGATTCTTCAAAAAATTCTTTGCGAGGTCCACCAAGAGTTCTTCTTCCGTGGCTTCAACGGGCGCTCCTCGGCATTCGATGCCACCGCTGTCATGGACTTGGTCATGTGCGGAAGAATTGCCCTAGCCAGCGGGCATACATCGCCACGAAGATGGAGGCTACATCAGACGCCGGATGTCGAGGAGGATGATGATGTTCTGCGCCTCGGACGACAATGGCGGTGGTGATGACGACCTCATCCTTGGTGGGGCGTCCACAGCGATGCTACGGAGCATCATTGTGCAACGCGTCCTCAGCACGCAGGTACAACAACCCGATAAACTTCAACGCCATAATTTGTTTCAGACCTTCTTTGCAATCAAGAACCGGCGTGCACGTGTCATCATTGATGGAGGAAGTTGCAACAACTTGGTGAGTTTTTATTTGGTCAAGAAGCTTGGCTTGACCACGCGACCGCATCCACATCCATACCATATTCAATGGTTAAATAACTCTGGAAAAGCTAAGGTAACGCAAACATGCCGAGTCCATTGTTCCGTTGGTGCTTATGTTGATCATGTTGATTGTGATGTGGTTCCCATGCAAGCATGCTCTCTTTTATTGGGTCGACCTTGGGAATTTGATAATGATGCTTTACACCATGGTAGTAGTAACACATACACTTTTATGCATAAGGAAAGAAAGTTACTTTCGCCTTTGACCCCGGTGAGATTATAGAGGCCGATAGGGCGAGCTGCTGCTACTAATGATCCAAAGGAACATGATAAATCTGAAAACAGCAAGTACTCCATTTGAAAAATTCTGTTATGCTTGCCACAAAATCAGATCTTGCTGTAGTTGATGAAGTTAATAATACATGCTATGCTTTTGTGTGCAAAGATGCTTTATTTTCTCTTGATAGCATTTTTGTTGTTGTGGATCGTTTTTCTAAGATGACTCACTTTATACCATGTCATAAAACCGATGATCTTGTTCATATTGCTGACCTCTTTTTAAAGAGATAGTTCGTTTGCATGGTATGCCTTCTACTATTGTTTCGGATCGTGATGTCAAGTTCTTGAGTCACTTTTGGCGTACTCTATGGAACAAGTTGGGTACAAAGTTGTTGTTCTCTACCACATGTCACCCACAAACTGATGGCCAAACCGAGGTGGTGAACCGCACATTGTCTACCATGTTGAGAGCTATTTTGAAGAACAATTTGAAGCTGTGGGAAGAGTGTTTGCCGCATGTTGAGTTCGCATATAATCGAGCGGAACACTCCACCACCAAGGTAAGTCCTTTTCAGGTAGTGTATGGATTCAATCCCCATGGCCCTATTGATATTTTACCTTTGCCTACTAGTGAGAGGGTTCATAATGATGCTAAGGGGCGTGCTGATTTTATTATCAAAATGCAAGAGACTACTAAGGCAAACATTGAAAAGATGAATGAAAATATAGGATTCTTGGTAGTAAAGGTAGAAAGGAAGTTAAACTTGAACCGGGTAATTTTGTTTGGTTGCACTTGCGAAAGGATAGATTTCCTGAGTTAAGAAAGTCAAAATTGATGCCTAGAGCTGCTGGTCCTTTTAAGATAGTTGAGAAGCTAAATGATAATGCATATAAACTTGAGTTTCCTCCCGAGTTTGGGGTTAGTCCCACCTTTAACATTTCAGATTTGAAGCCATACTTGGGAGAAGAAAATGAGGCTGAGTTGAGGACAACTCCGCTTCAAGAGGGGGAGGATGATGAGGACATCACTTCTTGGATATACACAATACTCCTCCACTTGATATTCAAGGACCAATCACTAGAGCTCGCCCGACAATTGAATTCTGGTGAACTCGTTCCTAAGTACTTCTTTTGTTTATTTGAGAATCGATTACTACCTAACGATTTAATTATGATTAGGAACCATGGAGAGGATCGGAAGTACTTGGAGAAGGGTGCGAGGCGCACAAGTCCAGCAAGGGTGGTCAAATCATGTTGGATGTCCAACTCAAGCCACTTCGAATCCAATTCGGAGTCCAGGACCAGGCTGCACTAAAACGGACGCCCAGATCGCATCCGGACTCCGTTTTGGACGTTCCACATATGTATGGAAAGCTGAGAAGATAACCTTTCCAATGGCTCTGGTCTCATGTCAAAATTCCTTCTGTGTCAACGGGAATCGTCGAAACAAGTGGACATTCAGAATCTGTCAGGGTGGCCGACTTCGAATCCAACTCGGAGTCCAGGACCAGGCTGCACTAAAACGGACGTCCAGATCGTATCCGGACTCCGTTTTGGACGTTCCACATATGTATGGAAATCTGAGAAGATAACCTTTCCAATGGATCTGGTCCCATGTCAAAATTCCTTCTGAGTCGACGGGAATCGTCGAAACAAGTGGATGTTCAGAATCTATCAGGGTGCTGCGACACCGTCTTTTAGGCCGTTCGGCTTTGTATCGTGTTGGAGTCCATTAAGGACGCGTCCAGGGGTTTTACACGCCCCTTACTCCTTTATATACAGCCGCCACCCCCACCATTAGGGTTGGGTTTTGCTTAGATTAAATCTGTCTTTGAACAGTTTCGCCGTTCATCGGTTTGTGAGACCCCAATTATCGAGTGCTACATCAATATATCTGCAATTCAGTTGTGATCTTTCTTGTTCTTGCTTGTGTTCTTCGATTCGCAGGCAAGGATTAGCCTTCTTGGCGAGGTCAACCGGCTGCGCACGGTTGATAACTGAGAGCGTGGTGCTGCGATTGCGGGGTTCGGGACGTGTTGTTCGGAAGCCGGATCGATTTGTGTCGCGCCTCCACCAAATCGAACATATCCAGAACCTGTTGGAAGATCGGGACCCCGTTCCCATTATATACTCATGCTAAATCTTATAGGGAGTATGAATGGCTCAATTTGCATCTAGCTCAGCCAGGTTGACTCATGTGAAATATTTAGAAGAGGCAGGTGATCCGTATAGCTTCTCATGCATGCCTGAACCAAGCCTTGGAATGCAAAAGATGGTTTTGGTCGGGTTGGGTGATGTAAAAGTTGGGCCCCAATATTTCGATAGGATGATACGTCAATTTGTAGAGGTACAAATTTCACAATGTAGGCTACCAACTGGTCATGATCGATCATCAAACAATTACTAAACCACACTCTGAGTCATTATCAACCGTGTCAAGAACGCGGTTGACCTGAATACGAGATTCAATTCTTATAAGCAATAAAAAAAACAAGCAAGAATAAGATGCACAAGCAATTTGAAAATGCAAATATGAAACATGAATTCACACGAGTTGAGGCCTGCAAATCGCAGTTGTTAGTCTAGTTGACACAAGAACACATGACGAAATTTTCATGATGGAAAAACCAATCTAAAACAAATTTGGGGAAGAGGGTGGTGCCTAGGGGTATTTAAGAGAGAAAGAGAGGCAGGGGTGGCGGCCAGGGAGGTGGGTGCACGCCCCTAGGATGCATAAGGATTGTCGCCCAAGTGGAGGTGCTGCAGCGTCTTTTGACTCGGACTTAGAATCAATGTCAAATTATTTTGGCGATTGTAGTGCCCATGGAAGGAATTTAGAGGTGAGAATGGATCCATTGAAAAGCTAACGTGATAACCTTTCTATCAAGTACTCAAACAAACCAAACGGACTCCGAATATGGATTCTATGTGTGTTTGAAGTTGGACATGTCAGGCTGATTCTAAATTGATCTTGTGGCCGAATTGGATTCTAAAATATATTCAACTTGAATTCTTACTTGACTTGAACAAAAGTGACGTGATGACCCGTCTATTGGTCTTGATGTGTTGGTCGGCTTGCACTAGGTGTTGGGCTCCCTCCTCGCTATCATTCATGAGCATAATAACATCACAAATCTTAGATAGTATCAGATCCTGGAGCAAC
Source organism: Bonia amplexicaulis (assembly GCA_036346245.1). Taxonomy (NCBI): domain Eukaryota; kingdom Viridiplantae; phylum Streptophyta; class Magnoliopsida; order Poales; family Poaceae; genus Bonia; species Bonia amplexicaulis. The sequence continues at coordinate 16,508,230 of CM070741.1, forward strand.
AACTCCGAAACCCTTTGTGTTAATCGTACTAGTCCAGGATCAGCTAGTGCACACAGTAGATAACAAAAACAAATATCATGCACAATGATGAACTTTATTTAACTGAATATGAGCCTGATGGCCAAAGTTTACATCAGTGGTCCATAAACCAAAATTAAATATAAGCAACGAAAGAAAAACTGAAGCGGAAGAAGCCCTTTGAGCCTGCCCACAGGCAAACGACAGTAAGACGCGGCCTATACGTTCTGATCCTCACCAAAGTCAAAGCTATGCTCTGAAAAATGATGAATTGAGCAATATGAGCACATAAAGTACTCCACAAGTTACACCATGAGGTTTAACAGAGTTAATACATGCATAAGGATTGACAAAAGAAGGCATAATAAGGTTAATTGAGCGAAAAACAGAATTGAAGTAAATATTGTAAGTAAATATTGTAAGTAGATTCAAAAGCTAATAAAAACAAGATTTTATCAAAATAATATCGTTAGCGCAGGCTCCAACCAAACACTAACCTATCCACGGGCATCCCACCCGGACCATCTTTTCCAAAAAGATTTCATTTGGATTCCATCCATCCACTCTCATGGATTCCATCCATCCATAAGGTTTTCATAAACCATTTTGAAAAATAAAGTTTAATCCGTGAAAAACTTTACTCAGCTTGCCCATGACCATGGACACGGCTATTCAAGATAGATTATACACTCTACAGAGGTTGCACAGCTGTACCCACAAGATATGATCATCTTATATTGTCATACGATTAACACACTTCCTTAGGTGTGCGGCGGAGAGATCATGACAGGGCCTTTACAATGCAAAGCCTTCAACATGGCCAAGCCAACATTGAGGTTTCACCCCGGTAAGGAATCCACCAGACCGAGACACCCTCTTGAGTCAAGTGATACTTCTCATGGCCTACGCCACGCTCACTTTCAACCTACAACGAGACTCAGGTTGGGACCTATAAATTAATCAGCTAGTACTGTCCCATACCAGCCTTGTGGTAGTACGAAAGGGCTTTGTAATAGTAGCTCACAGACCGGTCCTTAACTAACTTAGGCACCAACCACATACCCCTCGTGCCTAGCAATCAACATTACGTCACCAAACAACAATGCATGCCAGCAAGCACCCACCCCTTGACCATTTGCTTAAGTCCAAACCAAGTTTTTACATTTTGTTTTGAAATAACTCATAGTCTTTTTCGACTCACTGAAGCCAAGAGTATGTTTCAAAAGCTTATCATTTTATGTGGAAAAGGTTATCCCAAAACAAAAATTATGTGTAAGCAGGTCTAAGCATTTGATGTAAAATTTCTCTAGTACATACTAATGTATTAACTAGAGTTTTATCTAAGGTGACAAGGCATGTTGATGTTCAATGTCAAATTTGGCCATATACAAAGGAACTTTGGTGTAACTAAAGTTTAAAACAAATTTGAACTAATTTGAATAAAAATACGCATGCATAATAATTTTAAAAACAACATAAATAATTTAAATTACCGGGAGCAACATGATCAAAGGTGTAACTTGCCTTGCTTGAAGACTTAATGCTGTGAATCGTCGAAATCGTACTCTCCGGAATCGTCGTTATATATACGCAAAGAACCAAGGTGAATAAATTCAAATAAAATCCAAAAATTACAAAATATATACTAGGAGATAGATTATGATTTTAAATGAATTTGAATTTTGGAAGTGCACATAAAATGTTGAATGGAATTGAGGCTTTAAAAATGAACTAGGTTTTAGAATTTGAAATTTAAATTTTTGGAATACCAAATAAACTTCAAATATTTAAAATTATGGTATAAATGGATATTTTGGAATTTTTTATGAAATTAGAAATTTGAACGGGTCCAATCGGACCTAGACTGAAGGAGATCGGGCTTTCGGAAGTTTAAAACTAAAGAAAAGGAAAAGGCTGATTTTTGGAATTATTTTTATACTGAAAATTTGATTTATGACGTCAGTGGTGGATTTTGGATTTTGGCTGAATTATTTTTATAAAGGAAAAGGTTTTATTTCACTAACAGGTGGGGTCGGGTTTACGGTGAACTAGGTTCACGGGTTGGCTTGGTTCACTGTGGAGTCGGTTCACCGATGACTGGGCAACCGAGCTGACATGGCAACCGAAACCGACGTGGCCGCCATTGGGCTACCACGCGGTCGCCACGCAAGCACGGGCACTGACGTGGTGCGCCGGCCGGAGGTGGCACACAGTGCCCTAGGGTCGCCGGCGAGCGGTGGCACGGCGGCGGCCATCGAGGGGCGGAGAAGCGAGAGGAGCCTACGGGGAGTCCGGAGCTACCTGGCGTGGGGCTCGACGATGAGTGGAAGTGGCCAGCGACGAGCAGGAAGCGGCGACGGTAAGCGGCTCCCAGTGCGGCGGCGCCTTGGTGACGGAAGATCCAAGCGGAGTGGTCGTGGACGTGCGCACGAGCCCGATGAAGGCGAAGATGATGGCGGTGTGGCACGAGGCAGACCAAGGAGGCCAGAATTCCTCATCGGAGTTCCTTTAGAGCTCAGTGAAGAGAAGAGATGGAACTAGGGGATCTCGGGCACAGAGAGGGGAAATGGGAGGAGGGGAAGGTGCAACGGCACACGGGGATCCTCAGGGAGGGGGTTTATATAGGGGTGGAGGTAACGAACGGCCGTCGATTACTCGCCGGAATTAAAGGCCAAGGCGGTGGCATGTAAAGGCGAGGAAATGGAGGCTTAAAGGAGGGAAACAGGTGGAAATGAAAGCGGGAGTGAAGAGGGCACTCAATGGCCATTTACTCGGGAAGAAATAGCAGGAAACTGACGCATTGAAGAGCTCGAGCGCGCGCGTTAACGATGGCGGCGCAAGGAGGAAGAAGGGGAGGAGGGAGAGGAGCCTGACAGGCAGGGCCTGGCTATTGGCGAGAGAGAAGAGAGAGGTAGGCAGGCGGGCGGTTGGATGAGTGACGCGTGGCAAGGGAAGAGGGTCCTGACCGTCGGATGGAGGGGAAGGGATAAGTGACATCGGATGACCGAGAATAGATCGGTGTATTGCCGGTTAGACCGCGCCGAGAAGTATGACCAGAGTTTTTTTGGCGGTTGCATTATTCCAGAGAAGGTCGTTTGCACTATGATCAACCGGTCTGATCGGCCTTTGGTTGGCGGTCAAACTAACCCTGAAGTAAATTCTTGGATTTTGGAAATTTGATTTTGGGGTGATTTTATATATGTTTGGTCAATGCATTAAATTGCATAAAGCATGTCTTGACTAACATAAGTCAAGTTATGAAGAACTTGCTCCTGGAAATAATTTCTTTATCTTGAATGTGCAGGGAAGTTGGAGCCAACCATAATCAACTGTGAGGATCAGGGCTATGCTTATAGAGGAGTCGAGGTCTAGAATGGTCAAGAATACCGGGTGAGATGGTTGAACTCAAGCATGGTATAAAGAAGGCGGAAAATATTAAAGGAAAGGTTCGAGAGATTGGTTGCACCAAGTAGCTTGATTAGTTTAAGGGAGACATGGTCCAGTGGAATTAGAACATGTTAGACTTGTCGATGCATGGCAAGCCGTTAGTGCACCTACACATGGCAAGCATGTCGATTGCTTGCAAGCGAAGATGAAGATCGAGTCAAAGCAAGGGTATTTTGGTAAGAAGGCCAAATACCAAAAACTACATTGGATCAAAAATGTGGTGTTTAGTGGCATTGGGAAAGTGGTTTAGGTCAAGAAGATGCTAAGAAGATCAAATAGATCAAAGGTTTAAGACTTAGCAAATTCGGTTTCATGTGCTTTGAAAAGTGTGTATGAGTTAAGTTTGTGAGTAAAACCCGTGTTGTGTGGGGTTAATGGGTTTTTTCTAAATGTGCTACTAGATAGTATCCATTAGAATTATATATGGGTTGGCTGCCTTATCTATTTAACGAGTTGGGATAGAAGCTTGCAATCCAATCATCTAACCATCATCAACTAACTATTCCAACTTTGTGTTCTAGAGTTAAGGTTTGAGAAGAGTGAGTGTTGTGATATGCTTTCTTATCATCCAAGTGGAGTGACTATAAAATATTTATCCTCAAGTAGCAATATATCAACTTTGTTTATCACTCATGGTGTTTTCTTGATTTGGTTGATTTGCTCTTGTTTTTTTTGTTTTGATCTCTTCTCTCCTCATCTTGATATTGCTATGTAACAAGGACATGTAAGTGATGGATATAACTCATAAAGGTCAACTCTCATCCATCTAGGCATCAGGTCTAGCAAGATTTTGATGTTGCCCGATTTTGCTTGGATTTAACCCCATCTTGAGATTTCTTGGTCCAAGAGTTTTGGCCTTGTATCTTTGAGTATTATAGCTTGCTATGACATGTGAAAATCTATGTAGAGCCATCTTGGCCATACTTAACCCATGAGCAAATCATATGCCATGTTTATGAGTTTTGCCTAGTTTTGGTGCAACCTTGCCTGTTTCAAAGAGAGCTTGGAACTTTAGTTAAGATCCATGTGATCCTTAGATGGATTAGGTTCCTGAGATTTTTAGCAAGGTGTGTACAAAATTTTAAGTCATGTAGACTTGTATTTTAGAGAATGCACTCTTTTCGGGTTAAGCTCGGGCTGGTTTTCTATTATGTGAACAGGGGAACGGTAATACAGTTCTTGGTCTGCGATATTACCAGTCATCAATCGTATCGGCCTCAGACTTGCAATACTACCATTTGGACATACCAGCATGTACTATGTAGCCTTACTGGCTCTGAAGTTTGAACTTGGTCTTGCTTCTGCTCTTGTGTGAGTTCTTTGGTGGTGGCTTAATATGATTTTCCTAGTTTCTAGTAGCTAGTGGAGTGAAGATTCTGAGAATACTCGGGAAAAATTTTGTGAGGCACCATTCACCCCACCCCCTCTGTTGCCATTGCGGTTCTACAAGTGGTATCAGAGCTCAGTTAGCTCTTCTTAGATCTTAACCGGACCTAAAGTCATGGCCATACACAAGTATTCGACCAAACCACCTGTTTTGATGGAGTTAATTTCTCTTATTGGAAATCTTGGATGTCCTCATACATCCAAGCCAAAGGGCATTCTATTTGGCTTAAAGTTTAGAATCCTTTTGTTGTCCCTGCCGAGGTTAATTTGGCAAATACTCCTGATGTGGAGGCAAATGGCAAGGCTCGAAACCTTTTATTCAAGGGCTTAGTTGATCTGAGTTTGAGTAAGTAGTTCTTTTGGCATTTGCTCATGAGATCTAAAAGACCCTATCAGACTACCATGAGGGCTCAACCCTAATCAAGGAAGTGAGACAGAACTAACTTAAGAAAGAATACTCTAAGATCGAGCAAACACCTGGTGAATCCTTAGACGAGTTGTGGGGAAGGTTTAACAAAATTATTCATAGTTTGTGTGTTGTTGGTCTGTCTTATTTTGACTCTGAGAATGCACGGGTGCTCTTGATGTGAAAATTTTGGACATGAAAATTATTTCCATCAATGACAACGTTGTTGTAACACCCCAGGACCCACATTACCCTGGGATGCCACTAAAACCACTTCACAACTAGCCAAATTACAAGATAAAATAAACTAGCATCAATTCCTAAACAAGATAGAATAAGCGGAAGCATAAACAACTAAGGGATAATATGATAGTGATAACAATTCAAATATTATAATCAACTCCAACATAATAACCAAAGAACAATTCACAAATTTAACATTATTAAGTTGAAATAATCATCGACAAGATAGATAAGCAAAAGACTAGAATCCTTTCAACTTTATTACAGCATAAAAATATGATCCAAGTGCATCAGTGTGGTGCCGCTCTACCCTTCCCATGCATGCTCAAAGACCACCTGTAAGGGGGGAAACAAGGGTGAGATAAAAATCTCAGCAAGCAAATAATTTAACAGGCTATTCAAACTACAAACATTTACACATAATCATTTATAATTCCATACAACCACGACCACAATTCGTGTCCACAATTATAAACCACCATAGACTTCCATGAATCATAACTCATAAGTTTAAATCAATTGGCATATAAATGCAATTATTCCATCCACAATTCAATACATATGAATGCTATCATGCTATGCTCCACATCATTCTTTTCCAGCAGGATAAGAGTGTGCATCGTATTACGACAATATACGATGCTGTACTGGTACGGTCGCGGCTAATTGCGGCGACATCCACAATGCAAATGTCATGACATGTTATGAATGATATGATAATCATAAACCACATGAATTCCAACCTTAAGGAGCATCATCATGCTCACAGCATATCCACATCCACAAATCCACCACATTTTATTTTCATAAGCCACATTAGCACATTAAAAAAATTTCCACATGACTACGAGAAATTCATCCAACATATCAATTGATCAATAATTGCTACCATAACATCATTTAGAAATCATGCAACCATGGCATAACATATCAAATTACGATAATTATGTAAATTGCAAGTAGTAAGAATAACGAGTTAAACGGTAGCACATCCGCTACGTTCACTTGCCTCTACCAACGAAACGAAGCAAATCACGAGCGATCGGGAGCAAAACCACCTGTCCAAAAGGTATCTCTCAGCACAATGCTACAGCATAAAAAGCGTCACTTAAAAATTAAAGACGTCACTAGAACCCCGAACCCACACGTACCCTTCTCCGCTCAACGATTCAACAATCTACCCACTGCAGCAGCGCTGTTTAATATTTTTGTATCTTTAAAAATATTAATCCATTTACATCAAACGATATATTTCTGGATTTCTCACTTAAATGCCTTCATTTTTCATGTAGATCACATATTTTTATTTTGATCCTAGCTAGGTGTAACTTAATGCACAAAACAGAGGAAGTTTTCTGTTCTGGTAGTCTGGAGAGCAAGGTTCTAACGCGTCCCAACCACGGTACAAGTATCCAAAAAATAAGATTTTTATACAGAATATATATTACTGAATTCGGTCGGACTGAAAGCAGAGGAAGAAAAAGCGATCATCGGCTGAAATGTAGAGAGCTGCAGATGCTGCGGTAGAAAGCAGAAGAAGAACGAGAATTGCTGCTGTAGAAAGGGTGATTGCATTGATTTAATCGGTTCTGATTGCTGTATTTTGATCACCCAAACAGCAGAAGCAAAACCCAGTACTGAGTATATTGAAGGAGCGGCTGAAAACAGCATCCAGCACAGTAAATACACCTCGCTGAACTGAAAACCGAAAGTAGCAGAAACTTTGCAAAAACTTCAGAGAACAATGAAATTGATGGATTTCTGCGGTTCTTTTCAAGCCTAGAGAGTAGGACTTCAAGCTAAATAGCAGGAGCACCTAGGGAACCAAGGCATTCAACCATAAGAGCAATAAATTGAGATTTGAGCAAAAATCTGAAAGTTGTGAGAGAAAAGATGATTTTGATTGCTTGAGATTCCTCCATCCTCTCCTCATGAAACTTTGCATTTAGTTTAGCAATGGCATGAGGGCATGGGAACTAACATCAGGGCACAACCTTTGAAGGGAAATCAAGAGATATCAAAGTCCCCTGACATCAAACCCTAGCACAGTACTAAATAGAGGAAATGCATAAACCCAAAATCCATCTCAGAGAAAGAGAAACCAAACTAAAGTTCTCAAATAAATTCATTCCCATGAATGATTACAAGAGGTATACAACCACTAAGTCCCCATACGCGTTTGATACAAGGGAATCACACTACAAGCTTCACATGGGAGAGGACACACGCAGAGCTCTCAGAGCATTCTCACTCCCTCTGCTCACTCTCCAGAACAGCTCACACTCCTCTTACACACATGAGCTACTCTCAATTGGAATACATGGATCTATCTCCAGAATGCCATCTCTATTCACTAAATAGAAGACCTCCCATCCTCTAATAGCAAATCAAGAAATGTCATACTACATCCACTCCCTCACCTCACACACCATATGAGGCAATAAGTCAACAACCAGATTTTGGAGGGAAATCCACCCACTCCACTCATTTGCTTGAGTCAATTTACCAAATTGCCCCTCAAGCACCTTCCCGGAAGCTTCCACCTCTGGTACCTTGACCGTCTGGACCTCAACTCCTCCCTGAGTCTAGTCCGGTCCGCTCCACTGCACACGACCGCACCCGGCATCCTGACCGTCTGGACCTCCGACTCCACGTGAGCCTAGTCTCGATCCACTCGCCGCTGCCCGTCGTGTCCACTCAACACCGACCGAGACCTCCGACTCACACGAGTCTAGTCACAGTGCATTAAAGTCACGCACGACCGCAACCAGAACTCCAAACCGTCGGACCTCAGGCTCCTCCCTAAGCCTAGTCTGGTTCTCCGTGCCGCCGTCGTGTGCACCACCGGTAGCTCGAGCTCGGTTCCTCGTCTCCGACTCGCAACCACCTCACCGACCTCGATCATCTTCGGCATCACCGACCGTCTAGACCTCAACACCTCCTCTGCCTAGTCCCGGTCCTCCTCGCCTCACCATGACCTAGCTCCGAAGTCCTGCAGTCACTGCAGACAAGCAAGCGTCACATAGCACCGCATTTAAGCGACATAATCATCATAGCATAAGTAAAAAGGTACTCAACCCTAGAATACCCAAAACAAACTCAAACTCACTAAAACCACCGTCAATTACTCATCACCAACATGGGGATACCTCCACATGGTCTCTCAATCTCCCCCTTGATGATTGACAAATACAGAAAAAGGCGCAAGAATTGAGTTTGTTTGAAAGTCAAACATGGTCCATGAGAAAGAGAATGATGCTAATGACCATGTTAACACAAGGAGCAAAAGAAAGAGCAAGTTTTCCTCAAAGCTCCTAAAATTGGCTTTTTCTCCAATATTCTCCCCCTTTTGGCAATAAAATCATCAAGGTGCAAAAGAGAGAATATAGCATGGTGTGGCTAAATTTTATTCAATGATAAGCAATTAGAGCCATGAAGATTATCCAAATTGACTTTTGAGTATTACACCAAGTCATAATACATATGAATGCTATCTAGATCATGACAAGATATGCATAATCAAGCCAAGCCACATAAGTAACAATCTGAAATTTTGATGAATTTCTTAGCATGTCAAGCCATTCAAGATCAAAGTCTAGCTAGAGGTATCCAAAGATGATGCAAGCCATGTCAATAATCTAAGTGGAACCAAGAAGCTAGAATTGAGTCAATTTTGAGTGCTACAAGTTCAAGAATGAAGTATTTGTTCAAGCACTTTTGGTCATTTTGTAATGAAGCAAATTTAGCACAATTATCATGTTTTCTTTTTGAAGCTCATGGTTGTTTCCAACCCAAATTTTAATTATGTGCTAGATCTCAAGCCTTATGCGACCAATCCAAGCAAGAAGCTTAAGGAAATGATCTTGGTCATCCAAAACTCCCCCTGAGTTTATACCTAGTGCAATGGCAAGCAGTCTCATGAGAAAGAATTAGTGAGATCAGTTCTTTCGCACAAAAGAGATCCTTTTTGCTTATACTGAAATTAGTGTAAGTGCAATACATTATCAAGAACTAGCATAGCTCAATCTAAAGCTCAATATAGATTCAAGACTCAACTCAGCCTATTTGGCATGGCATGAATCATAAAAGGATAACTAAAAACAGACTAATCTCAAGAACTAACATGACATGTCTTAATTCAAGTTGTGCAATTTTAATTAACTTATCAATGGCAGAGGCTTGACGACACATATGAAGTGATGATAAATCTAGCAAAGAAGCACGGATCATGGCATGATGTAAAGCATTGTGAACATGTCATATAAGGATAATAGTCAAGGCTTCATGTAAATATATTACAATGCAGAATGCTGAAATGCAAGAAAATCCAGCTCCCCCTCAACATGTGATGCACTTTTAGTTCAAGTTGAGTTATGTCAATATTAAGCTCCAGAAGCTCCCAAATGAACTCCCCCTGAACCAAAGCTATAAACTGAGAAGCTGGCAAAGAAATCAGCAAAGGCAGTCCTTAAAGCATAGACAAGATATAGATGATACTATGGCTCAAACTGACTCTCATCTACCCCAAATGACACTAGGACTATCAACTGCCCGTCTAACACACTAAGGAGCAAACACGTTCCCTGTCTACCCAAGGGTGGCCCAACCCTTGCTAGAACCTATAAGAGGTGAGTGAGCTCAACCTAGTGAGAAGAGAAACAGCTAATAAATAGCATCCTAGATCACAAGATGAGAGGAAGAAATCTAAGCCACTAGACAAGAGAAACACTCTAATCTATGCTAGGATAGATTTCTACCATGTGTTTGGGATTAGTTTCGTTGCACGTGCACTATTCCTTCAATAAGAAATAAAGACAGTCATGATAATCTTATTGGCTTGTTAGCTTAATTGGTTCAGTTTATATTTCATCAGATTAAATGTAATAAAGACTTAGTACCATGTGATATTATCTTTCCGTTCATTATTTAGAACTTGTGCACCTGTAACACCCCAGCCTAACTTAGGCCCAAAATGCTACTAAAATCCACAATATAACAACAACTAATATAAGTTACCTAAAAATTTTGGCATAATCTCCTTTGTTTATTAACGGATAACGGTTCCAATAAGTATGAGCAAAGACAAGTTCTAAATAATGAGCGGAAGATAATATCACATGGTACTAAGTCTTTATTACATTTAATCGATGAAATATAAAGCGAACCAATTAAGCTAACAAGCCAATAAGATTATCATGATCTGTCTTTATTCTTATTGAAGAATAGTGCACGTCAACTAAACTAATCCCTTTTTGATCCCATGTATGCCATTCTCACATTGGTACCTAAAATAAATAAACAAACAATAAGAGTGAGTCCAACGACTCAGCAAGTATATCAACATCAATAACAATGATCATTAACTGACAAGTTAAACAATTAACATAGAACATCATGCTATGCAATATGATCAAAAGCTCCTCTTTCTCATCTCTTTCGTATTTTACCGGTAATGCGGAGTGTGCATCCGTCAATGCACACCCATGCCTGTACCCCTCAGTGCAGGGACCAGTGCCCACACTCCGCAAGTGTGGGGACCTCGATCTTGATCACCACATGACCAAGACTTCAACAATTCTCAATATGATGCATATATGTGAATGTATCAACAAGATAACGTGCATTCACCATACTACGCATCAACCAATCTCATAAATGCCATAATGTAAACAGAACATAAATAGCATTCTCAATTAATCACTTACTCATACTCACAATTTATACAATCATGATTCAACCATCATCCAAACAATTCAAGAAATCCATAAACATACAGATTTTCACATCATAAATATACTTGCCTCAACCGCGAGAAAATGAAGAACGCGTAGAAGGCACAACCCCCGGAATCCGCTCTCCTCCTGAATATTTAATTAATAATTACTAACATAACAGTAACGGGTTTCTAGATACAAAATATCAGCAACCCCAATTACCCCAACAATTTATCTCAATTAAATCCCCAACTCCCCTCGGCCAAATCTGCCCATCCACAGACAGCCGACTTCAAAAATCCATAACATCCAGTACGTAAATCCAAATTAAGCGTTCTCAGACTTTTTAGAAATATAATTAAATTATCTAAATAAACTTAGTTGGGGAGCCTCTCTGATTCTGCCATTTTCTACCCGATCCAAACCCTTTTCTAAAACATCAAAATTCACATCGGACTCTCTGGACAGCGCACTAAAACAACCATAACTTTCACCCAGATCGTCGAACTCCGGACTTCTTGACCTTTCTGGAAGGCTAAGAAAATTATCTACAACTTTTCTAACATGAAGAGTTTCTGAATCGCCCTACTTTTTGTCGCCCAACCCGAAATACCCAAATCTGTCCAAAACTCCTCCGATCTGCAGAACAGCCGCACTAGAAAATTCATAACTTTCGCTACACAAATTGGAATAACGCGTTCTAGCACTCCATGGAAATATAATTAAGTTCCCTACAATTCTCTAGAAGAGGTCCAGACCTGAATCCTGACGGATCTAACCCAAAACTGCCGATTAACCCGAACTGTCACAGCGGTCCAGAAAACCGACGAAATCTAACTCGATTAAAAACTCATCTAGATGACTAACGGAGGTTACCCTTGACGACACGACGAAGAACGCGATGAACTCGACGAAGAACACGATGGACTCGCCCGCGATCTCCTCCGCGAACTCCTCCTCTCCTTCCTTTGGATCCACGCGGTGCTAGGACGGCGACGACGTCGGTACACCGGGAACGAGGAGACGTCGGGCTGCAGTGGTGCGGTACTCCGGCGACGACTCGGCGCACGGGGCGACGGCACTCGCGGCGAAGGGCGGCGACCACCACGGCGCAGCGCGGCAGCGGCGGCGGCGGCGAGGCGCGGGGCGGCGGCGGCTTCGGCGGCAGTGGCGGGCGGCAGCAAGGCGGCGGCGGCTCATGGCGGAAGGACGAGCGCGCGGCAGGGGGGCGGCGGCGGGGCGAGGCGGCGGCTAGGGCAGGGGAGGCGGCTTGGGGTTAAAGGGTGGCCTCCTCCCTCTTGGGCCAAGAAAAACCCACAGGCCGAGGCCTAGGCCGGGTTGCCTCAGAAATTCAGAAAACCACCTTAAACAAAAATAAGGACAAACCACCCCAAGCTCTCCCCGCAAGGCTGAAAACCTAGAGCTATCCAAAGGTTTGGTGAAGATATCAGCCAACTGGTGGTCACTCTCCTGGCCGGAGCACTATGTCACCCTTCTCCACATGGTCTCGAAGGAAATGATATCGAATATCAATGTGCTTGGTCCGAGAATCTTGACTGGGTTCTTGGCAATGTTAATAGCGAAGTGTTATCACAAAGAGTGGAACACTGTCTATAACTAACCTAAAGTCCCGCAGGTCGAAGCCATCAAAGTACAGGCTGCGACAGAATCGGCTGCGACAGCGTACTCGGCCTCTGCGGTGGGTGTGCAACAGGATCGCTTCCTAGAAGACCAAGAGACAAGAGAAGTGCCAATGAATTGGCAGGTGCTAGAAGTGCTCTTCCTATCTATCCAACAGTCAACAAAGTCTGCGTCTGAATAGGCTCTGAGGGAAAGACCAGAAGAGGAAGAGTACCAGATACCATAGTCAACGGTAGCTCGAAGGTACCGAAGGATGTGCTTCACCGCCTGGCGGTGAGATACGCGAGGAGAAGCCTGAAACCGAGCACAAAGACACACAGAGAAGTGTATGTCCGGTCTCGAGGCAGTGAGGTACAAGAGAGAGCCGATCATACTTCTGTACTCTTTTTGGTCAACTGGCTCGCCATCCTCATCTGGGTCAAGTGAAGCTGTAGAAGCCATGGGAGTTGACACCGGCTTACCATCACTCATGTCAAAGCGTCTCAGAAGGTCACGAGTGTACTTGCCCTGATGCAGGAAAGTACCCTCCTGAGTCTGCTTGATCTGGATGCCAAGGAAGAAAGTCAACTAACCCATCATGCTCATCTCAAACTCGGTGCTCATGACATCCGAGAACTGTGTAACGAGAGCATGAGAAGAGCCGCCAAAGATAATGTCATCCACATAAATCTGGACGAGCAGAAGATCAGTGCCATGCCGGCGAATGAACAAGGTCTTATCCACCTTACCCATCTCAAAACCATGACTCAACAGGTAGGACTTAAGTCTCTCATACCAAGCCCTAGGGGCCTGCTTAAGTCCATACAATGCTTTGGAAAGCTTGCAGACATGGTTTGGGTATTTGGGGTTCTCGAAACCTGGAGGTTGTCTAACATAGACCTCTTCCTCAATAAACCCATTGAGGAAGGCACTCTTCACATCCATCTAGTAAAGCTTAAAACCCTTAGATGTCGCGAAAGCAAGCAGGATTCTAATGGCCTCAAGCCTAGCTACAGGGGAAAAGGTCTCCTCAAAATCTAGACCCTCAACCTGGGAGAAGCCCTGAGCTACCAGTCTAGCCTTATTTCAAATGACTACCCCATCCTCACTTTGCGTGTTTTTAAACACCCACTTGGTACCAATGACATTGTGACCTCTAGGGGGCTCAACAAGTGACCAGACTTTGTTTCTCTCGAAGTTCTCCAACTTCTTATGCATGGCATTGACCCAAGACTCATCAGAAAGAGCATGACTAACATCCTTGGGCTCAAAGGTGGCAACAAAGGTAGAGTGGAGACAGAAATGAGACATGCCAGACTTTGAGCGTGTGACCCGCTCAAAGAGGTCTCCAATCATCTGCTCGGAAGGATGGTCTTTTGGATATTTCGGGAGGTCTGGATGAGATGAAGAAGTGGCCTCTACCTCATGAGTGATGAGGTAGGAGCAGAGCCACTAGCTCCGAGAAAAGCGAAGGCAGGGCGATCTCCTCGAGGTGCGGTGGTGGGCAGGCACCTCAAGTGGAGGAGGCTGGATCGGTGAGACAACCCTCATCTCCAACTTCCTCATCGTCCACAAAGATGGTCTCGGACTGCACTAAAGAACCTGAGATATCGGGCCTAGTCCCCGGACTGGCCTCATCGAAGGTCACCTCCTGAGTCTCTACTATTTTGCTAGACTCCCGGTTCCGGACCCTATAAGCCATGAAGAAGTCGAGTACCCTAGAAAGATCCCATCACAAGAGCGTGACTCGAACTTATCTAGGTTCCCGGACTTCAAGATAAAGCACTTGCAACCAAACACACGAAAATGAGATATACTGGGCTTTCGCACATATCTCAACTCATAAGAAGTGCGGTGCAAGTGTGCTCTGAGAAAAACTCTGTTAGAAACATGGCACGCGGTGGCTATAGCCTCAGCCCAAAACTTCCTCGGTGTAGAGTACTCATCAAGCATCATCCTGGCCATCTCGACCAAGGTACGGTTCTTCCTCTCCACAACGTCATTCTGTTGATGGACGTATGGAGAAGAGAACTGGTGCTCTACACCGGTCTCACCGCAAAACCTCTCAAATAGGAATTCTTGAACTCCGTGCCATTGTCACTGCGGATCGCTCGTAAGGCACCCGGGAGCTCAATAAAAATCCTACTAAACAAACCCCGAAAATGGGTAAATGTCTCATCCTTCGAGGCTAAGAAAAACACCCAAGAGTACCTCGAGAAGTCATCGACTACGACAAGAACATACCACTTCCCTCCTGCTTGACCGCACTCATTTGGTCCAAGCGTGTCCATATGGAGCAAGCGTCACGGTGCATCGGTCATAGTCCTTGTGTGGGAGGATGAGAAGCGGCAACCATCTTGCCGCGTCTTGGCATGGAGTACAAACTAGATCTTTGACCATTTTGAGTATCGGCAGACCACGAATGAGATCGTGGCCGCTAACTCGGGTCAAATGGTCAAATCCTATATGACCAAGTCTCCTATGCCAGAAAGTGAGGTCACGGGACTTTGAAGCAACTAAACACCGGAGAGGATCACCAGAAGACTCAACAAAATCAGCACGAAAGATCCTCCCATAACGAGAAATCCATAAACCGGACTACAGAAGAGTCAAGAATTTTGCAATTGTTTTCTTGAAGCTCACCTCATAACCGTCATCGGTGGTGAGAGACCGAAAGCAAGTTATCTGCAGACTTACTAACCAAGGCAACATCTTTCAAAGAAAAGAATCATTAACACGCACAATACCTTTCGCGATGGCGCCGGATGAAGCATCTCCAAAGGTGATAGTCTCATCACGGAGCAGGCTAAGGAAGAGAACCAACGAGTCTCCGGTCATATGGCGAGAACAACCGAGTCAACAAGCCAAACCTTTCCTTCGGCCCGTGAACTGAGTCAAGCAGAGAGTAAATTCTTAGTAATGGGATAAATCAAGAGTGATTTTGGCACCCAATACTGAGTAACATGTGGAGCAGAAGAAGTAGCCACACACGACTGACCTCTATCTACCCTACGCTCTCTGTCGCTCAAAGAAGCAGAAGGTCTATGAATAGACCTGAAGCTATTCTTTGGGTCCGATCGCTATGGGAGGCGAGTCGAGCACCGACAACACGGCGATCTTGCAGCGGGTAGCCATCTCGATGGAAGCGAGATCTACCATCAGGACGGCGGAAGTCACGACCGAAGGGAGCATGAAGACGAAAATCAGAAAACTCGGAAGAACCAAGTCATCGATGCTGCCCAAATCCACCAATAGTAGCAAGCCTAGACCTTGTGTTGGTCTTAGGTGCACTCAAGGTCTGGGGCTGACCCTGAATACGCCTAAGAGCTGCAACACGGTCTCTACGCGCGATCTTGGCGCGCCTGAAGCATCGGTCAACCAAGTGTCCATCCTTCTGATAGAAGGTGCAATGATACTTCACCTTTTGAGAGGTAGAAGTAGCATGATGAGGCTTCGCCTTCTGAGAGGCCGAAGCTACAGGTGGACTCACCTTCTCGTCGAAATCCCTTGGACAAAGCCGCCGATTTGAATTGAACTTTCTCGGTCCCGGCTTGACCTCGATCACACCTACGGCTACGGGTCTGAGCACGGCAGTTGGATGCTTCCTCACATCCTCTAAGTAATCATATCCTAGACCTTGATTAAACTTGCAAATCTTGGACTTGTCTAGAATAAGATTTAGCTTTTTCTTACCTCCAATGAATCTTTCAAGAGTGTTCATAAGGTACTGGCACTCCTGAAAGAGAGAGGTGCAAGAGGAGCAAGGGGAAGAAGGAACAGCAGAGGGTAAGAGAGCAGAAGAAGAACCAATAGCAGAAGAACGAATGGCTTGTGCACGCACAGCCGACTCAGAAGGGACAGTCCTACTGCTAGCCAATTGGTTCACGTCGCTAGGCGTCTCTACCAAACCCTCATGCTTCTTCCCAGCACACACATTACAAGCAGATGGTTGCTTCTCTAGTAGGTCCCTAGTTAGCTTCACACATTTTTCATCTAAAGCAATCAAGTTAGATTTTAGTTTGTTACAATGATTGCAAGGTGAACTAACATGGTCCTTAGAAGCAAACTGAGCCATTTTCTTATTGTAATCAATCATTTCTTGAAACTGTTTTGAGACAGATTCAAGTTCGGCAGTAAGCTTAGGACAATTCACACATGAAGCAATAGGCTCAAGAAGAAAAGCTTGTAATTCTGCAATTTTATGATCTGCCCGTTTTAGGTTCATCTTCAAATTGTTACAACTTTCACAAGTCTCAGGCAGATCGAGAAGCAATGTATAAAGACCTCTAAAAGCATTATCCTTATCCTCACATGAGGTCAAGAAATAGTCTCAACAGTAGAAGATGAAACAGGAACTACCCTACTCATCTCAAGCTCAGCAAGAAGACTAATATTCTCCACCTTAATCAAATCAAGCTCAGAAGACAGACTAGCATGAGAGGTCCTTAATTTCTCCATATCACCCAACAGAGCACAGCATGTATCACAATCATCACTAGAAGGAGCAGATGTAAGAGCAATAATCTCTAGTGACAATCTATCTACTTCCTTCTCTAACTCAGTACACCTAGCCCTAGCTCTAGCATGAAATCCACCTAGCTTAAGAAAAGCATGATTGAGCTGGTCATAGGTGGGGCATACCTCGTCCGAGTCGAGATGCAGCTCATTGTCGCTCGATTAAGCCCTCGAGGCCATGAAGCACATGCTGGAGAAGTCCTCGCCATCCTTGGGATCTTGCTCGTCCTTCCCATCATCTCGCTCCACCCCTCCACCTCGCTGAGATCGAGATCGTCGAAGGCGGTGAGGATGCGATGGAATAGCTTCTTGGCCTTTCCAAAGTTGCGGAACTTCTTCTTCCCTTGTGCATGGACTGGAGGCTTCTTGTTGCGGTTCTTGTCGGTGTAGACATTCTTCTCGAACCGCCGACGTCATTCTTGCCCTCCAACTTGGGGCAGTTTGCTCGAATGTGGTTGGGGCCACCGCACTCAAAGCAAATCACTCGTCCTCCTCTCTTTCTCTCTCTAGCCCTCTTATAAGCATGAGATCAGTAGCTAAGGAGAAACCCGAGAGAGTGGCAGCAGAAGAGCCAGAGGCAGGACTGGGATCAGTAACCAACGCCATCGATTGTGACTTCGACTTGCGAGAGACAATGTCAATCTCGTGAGTCTTGAGGTGTGAGTACAACGCATCAAGAGTCAAAGTCGAGAGGTCCGTGGTGTCCTTGATGGTGGTCACCTTCATCTCCCACACACGCAAATCCAAGGCCGAAAGCAATTGACGAGCGTTGTCCGAGTCGGGGTATGTGAGACCGACCGCTCGGAGGTTGCTCAAGATTTTATGAAATCTATAAAGCACTCATCAAGGACTCTCCCGTGAGCATTTCAAACTTGTTGTAATCTCGCTTGAATTGGTCCTACCGTACCGTTTTTATTTGGGTGGTGCCCTCATGGTAAGCATCGAGGGTCTCCCAAATATCAAAGGCCGACGAAAGATGAGAAATGCGATCAAACTCGTTTCGGCTCAAACCTTTGATGATGATGTTCCTTGCCTTAACATTTGCCTCAACATCAGCCATGTTTCCGGCATTGATGTTCTCATCGGCAGGAACAACAAAGTGAACTTTGACCTTGCGCCAAATTGCATAGCCCTGAGCCTGAATATAGGTCTCCATCCGACTCTTCCAAAAGGGATAGTCGATCCCATCGAAGATCGGGGGCTTGGTGGAATACTTATCCGTTGCCATGGCTCACAGACCGGTTAAAGTAATGGATCGCGCGAAGGCTACGCAAGCAGAAAACAAAATTTTTCTACCGTGCACACAAGGACATCATGCTTAAGGAGGGATCATGGATCGTTACCACTAGGCAGCAGTGCAGTGAAGAAGAGTTGGAGAAGCCGATCCGACCACGCGGCGTCGAGGTAGTAGTGGAAGTAGTCGATCGTCCCGAACCGATCGTCTCCTCCACGCGATCAACCGCACCACGAGCGGATCCAATCAGTAGATTGATGCCGATCAACACGCAGCGGCGGCGCCTCCACCGGTATCCACCGTCCCGGGTGGGCGCCGATCGCGAGTGTACCGGCACTCATGAGCAGCTAGGGTTTGGCTCGGGAGGTGGCGGCGGGGTTTAGCTCGGGATTATCGGATGCATCCTCAGCCCTCGCCTCCATATATAGACCTCCTCACTTGGGCCTCGTGGACCGAGGCCCAATAGGAGTCTATCCAGGATCTCTATCCGAATTGAGCCCATATCCGAATCACATTCGAATTAGTGTTCCAACCCATTAAGTGTGCGACCACAGCAGGTTCACGTATACTTGGTCGCGACCGAAACACCTTCCGGTCACCACATTAATAGCGGCCTCTAGTAAGACATATTAACCCCAAAGTATACGTAAAGATCATATCGGTGAACACGTAATGTTCTCATGTACTAATCCCTTTGCCTCACGATATAGATTAAGCTCAAGACGAGACTGTGTCATCCTCTTAATAGCTCAATCACTCTCTCGATTCCGTGATGGATTATAAACTCGTGATTGACTCCTCAATCACCTTGGCATGGCCATGCACTTTCATAATCCATTACATCGAGGGGCCCGAGATATCTCTCATAAGGAGGGCAAATTCTATCTTGATCATTCACATCCCACTACATGTTTCGTGGCAAACCCAAAGACTACTTTTATGACTACCCGATCACGGAGTAGTGTTTAGTAGTCCCAAAATAAGCTACTACGCATCTTTGGGAACCATGATGATCTCAAGTCTAAGGATTCCACATAAACACTACTTGAGACCAACTGATGACACATGGAATCTCTGCGGTGTCTCATGGCGGGTCTATCCAACATATGTTCACTAACACATGTCTATATTATTGATTTGGTATCTCCATACCATGATCCATGAGACATGATCATCAATCAATACATATCTTGATCTTTGAATCATATTTGTTCCTCATATGAAATATAATCGGGGATCATTTAGAAATAGCAACATTTTGGCATTAAGAGTCTCATGAATAAGTCACATACTCATTGATCAATAATGATAATGTCTATTTCAAGGAACAAAGCAATGTATCATAAACATAGTATGTGATATATTCAACATCTCCTTGTTGCCTCTAGGGCATATCACCAAAGTCTCCCACTTGCACTAGAGTCAACTATGTAGGTATCTAATACCCATTGCCCTAGTGTGAGCCTCATGCTTTGGGTGGGAAGCGGCTTTGTCAACGGATCGCAATGTTCAAATCGTGTGTACTTTGCATATCTTAACATCGCCTCTCCACAATCTCGCAGATGAGATGAAATCGCCGTAGAATGTGCTTGGACTTACAGTGCGATCTAGGCTCCTTGGCTTGCGCAATGGCTCCCTTGTTGTCACAGATGAGGTCCATTGGGTGGAGGCACTAGCCATCACACCAAGCTCGAAACAAATTTCTTGATCCAAACGACCTCTTTAGCGACTTGAAGCGCTATGTACTAAACCACATTGTAGAATCAACAAATGTCTCTGCTTGGAACTCTTCCACTCACCGCACCGCCATTCAGCGAGAACACAAATCCAGTTGCGATCTAAAATCATCTTTGTCGGTTTGGAAGCTAGCATCGGTGTAACCATTTACAACGAGCTCTTCCTCACCCCATAGACGAGGAACACATCTTTAGTTCTTCTCAAGTACTTCAAGATGTTCTTTACGGTAATCGATGACTTTCACGGATCGGTGGTATCTACTCGTAGCACTTAAAGCATACGAGACATCGGGCGTGTACAAAGCATGGCATACATAATGGATCCAATAGTGAAGCATATGGAATCGCATTCATTTTATCCCGCTCATCGGTGTACTAGGACACCGATTCTTGCTAAGATTTATACCATGTGACATAGGTAGGAAGCCTTTCTTGGAATCTGCATGTTGAACCTTTTCAACACCTTGTCAATGTACGTATCTTGGCTTAATCCAATTAGCCTTTTTGATCTATCTCTATAGATCTTAATGCCCAGAATATATGCCGCCTCTCCTAAGTCTTTCATAGAAACTAATTTTCAATGAAGACTTAATGATTCGACATAGGAATGTCATTTCCGATCAATAATATGTCATCCACATATAAGACCGTAAACACGAGTGCGCTCCCACTAGCCTTTTGTAAACACAAGGCTCTTCTTCGTTCTTGATGAAACCAAACCCTTTGATTACTTCATCAAAGCGAATGTTCCAACTCGAGATGCTGCTTTAATCCATAAATGGATCTTTGCGACTTGCATATCTTTCGGTGATTGCGGATCGACAAAACACGTGGGCTGTGTCATGTACACATCCTCACTCGATTTCCATTAAGGAAAGCTGTTTTGACATCCATTGCCATATTTCATAGTCGAAATAAGCGACAATCGCTAGAATGATCCGAATAGATTTTAGCATTGCGACGGCGAAAAAGTTTCATCATAATCAACACCTTGAATTTGTTTGAAACCTTTGGCCTGTCGCGCTTTATAGATGTGAACATTTCCATCTATGTCTATCTTTTCTTGAAAACCCATTCGCACTCAATGGTTTTAACACCATCGGTGGATCAACCAAGTTCCAAACTTGATTCTGTGCATAGATTCAATTTCGGATCTCATGGCTTCAAGCCATTTCTCAGTCTGGTCCCACCATCGCTTCTTCATAGGTCTTAGGCTCATCGTTGTCTAACAACAATATGTCCCGTTGTTGAGTAGTCAAGAATATGTACCTCTCGGTGCACGACGTGACCTCTCGACCTACGTGGTGCGGTGTGTCCACAGCAGGTTCTTCAACAGTTTGTTCATCTGTTGTGGTTACGTAGGGCTGAAACGTTTTCGGTGTTTCTCGAATTTCTTCAAGTTGCACCATGCTCCCACTATCCCTTCTTGAGAGAAACTCTTTCTCTAAGAAGACACCATCTTGGGCGACAAACACTTTGCCTTCTTCTTGATTATAGAAGTAATATCCTTTTGTTTCCTTAGGATACCCGATAAAGAAGCATTTATCGATTTGGGGTGAGCTTATCAGTTGTAAACGTTTTACATAAGTCTCACATCCCCAAATCTTAAGAAAACACAAGCTAGGACGTTGTCCTGTCCACATCTCATATGGTGTCTTTTCTACTGATTTTGATGGAACCCTGTTTAGTGTGAAAGCGGTTGTTTCAAGAGCGTACCCCCAAAAAGACAACGGAAGATCACTGTGGCTCATCATGGAGCGCACCATATCTAATAAGGTGCGATTTCTCGTTCGAGATACCCCATTCCATTGAGGTGTTCAGGCGGAGTCAATTGTGGAACAATTCCACAATCCTTGAGATGATTACCAAACTCATGGCTCAAGTACTCGCCTCCACGATCGGATCGTAGAAACTTGATTGTCTGCCTAAATGATTTTGCACTTCATTTTGGAATTCTTTGAACTTTTCAAAGGATTCGGACTTATCTTCATCGGTAGATATATCCATATCTACTAAAGTCATCAGTAAAAGTTATGAAGTACTGAAAACCACCTCTAGCTGTTAAGCTCATTGGTCCACATACATCAGAATGTACGAGTGCCAATAAGTCACTTGCCCGTTCACCTTGACCGGTGAAAGGTGCTTTTGTCATCTTGCCAAGTAAACAAGATTCGCATGTCTCAAATGATTCAAAATCAAATGAGTGCGAATACCATCTCTATGGAGCTTCTCCATGCGTTTCTCATTTATGTGACCTAGCGGCAGTGCCAAATAAGCGTGGGATTCAAATCATTCGATCGTTGCCTCTTTGCATTAATGTTATAGACCGATGACTCTTCAAGAGTAAGAACATATAACCCATTCACCAATGGAGTATGACAATAGAACATATCTTTGAAATAAAGAGAACAACCATTGTTCACGGATCTAAAGTCATAACCTTCGCTTGCAAACATGAAGCGAAATAATGTTCTTGGAAAGAGATGGAACACAATAACAATTATTCAATTCCAAAACTAATCACGAAGGTAAAGACAATGGCATGGTGCCAACGACCACCATGACAACTTTTGCTCCATTGCCAGCGAAGATCCACTTCGCTCCTCCTCAAACTTCTACTTCTTCTTAGCCCTGCAGCGATTTGCAAATGTGAGCAACCGATCCGGTATCAAATACCCAAGAATCGGTAGATGAAGTAGCAAGATTGATTTCTATAACATTTATACACGGAGCGGAAGTCGTACTTCCTTCTTTTCTCAAGATCCTCCAAGTACTTTGGGCGTTCCTTTTCCAATGTCACGATTGCTTCTGATGGTAGCAATCGCATCGAGAGCAGGCCCTTCTTGACTTGCTTGGCCTTAGAACCGCTCGCGATCTCATCGGAGCTAACTTTCTTTGACGCGCCTTTCTTTACATAGGGCTTGCCCTTGCCTTTCTGCATTATCATCACATGATGGCTGCTTTTCTTAATGCTTTCCTCGGCTGATTTTAGCATCCCATGCAACTCGACCAAGGTCTTGTCCATGTTGTTCATGTGATAGTTCGAATAAATGGCTCAAAGCTCGGGGGCGGTGAAGAATCACATCGTAGCCAACTCTTGGCTAAGGGAAAACCAAGCTTTCCGGACTCTCAATGTAGCCAATCATCTTAATCACATGAGGGTGACGGATTCCCTACGCAAGCACTTGCGCAAACAAGGACTTTGAAGTGTTGAACCTCTCGGCCCTTGCTTGGTTCTCAAACATACCACGCAACCCCACAATGATATTGTAGGCATCTGTGTTCTCATATTGCTTCAAGCTCGAGAGGACATTGTGGCAAGCATGAGGCAGACTCACATCAAGGTAATCATTCGTTTGCTTCTCATAAGCTTTCCGTGCACCACGGTAGCATTATCGGGCAAGTCATCGGGATAAGGAGACTCAAGGACATACTCCTTGCGCTCTTGCTTGAGAACAATTCTCAAGTTGCGATACCAATCCAAAAGTTCGTTCCATTGAGTTTTCTTTCTCAAGAATAGATCGCAAATTAAAAGAACTGGGTGCGGCATTAGTTGACATGATCTACAACAAAGAATACGCAAAGTTTAGCACTATGTTTATGTTCATCTTTTATTAAACTATTTAACAAAAGATACTCCCACTATATGTTTTGTAATCGTCTTCCCTCTAACGACATATAGTGGTCAAGATCCATGTTCATCTAAGTTCTAGTGAGCTTTGGCATCCTTGCTAGAAACCTAGTGACGTGGGTAAGCAACACTTGCTAATCACATCTTATGTGACTCTTGTTTGTTGGGTGGCATCCAATGCCCGGCTCCCAACACCATGCCCCAAGGCCCAAATCCAATTTGATAGCCTTGTCAAGTAAACCAATACTATGCATGTGGATGTCCGACATCCACCCTATTAGATCAAGATAGTTGATGGTACTCGCTTTGGCGAGACCTACCAAACAATGATCATGATTCTTATAAGCGCGACAATTGGAAGGGCATCAAAACAAATTCTTAATTTTTCTTGAGAGAAGCTATTCTATCATGAAAAACACACCCTCTATAGGTATGGCATGAAAGAATAGTGTGACAAGAAATAAACATCACATGCATATAATCACATTATACTGTGAATGGTATGGCATTTTGTATCGTAGTGGTCGCCATCGCCATGGTTCCACGGTGATATTATTCGCCACACTTCTTGTTCTCTTTGTCATCATGCTTGAAGCCTCCATAGCAAAGAACTAAACTATTACAACTAATAGGTAGCAAATGAATTACATGGGAGCTCAAGCATCACAAGTCGACACGCAGTCGTTATACAATTAAAAAACGACCTCAACCCTTTGTGATTAATCGACACACAAGCCGCCAAAACACACATGCATCACATATGCATCTATGCCATACCATTCACATCATTCCCTGCAAAAACAAGTTAAGCGTAGAACGTATTCTACCGCCCTGACATGAATGTGTTTCTATAACAAGTTAAACCTCACGGAATTACATAGATCGCATCTATGAAATCGCTATGAAAATCTCATCAGGCCGATCAAATCAACCCAAATCCGAGCCATTCAAAATGTCTCATCAGACCGGTTAAAGTAATGGATCGCGCGAAGGCTACGCAAGCAGAAAAAAAAAATTTTCTACCGCGCACACAAGGACATCATGCTTAAGGAGGGATCATGGATCGTTACCACTAGCCTTGTGCAGTGAAGAAGAGTTGGAGAAGCCGATCCAACCACGCACGTCGAGGTAGTAGTGGAAGTAGTCGATCGTCCCGAACCGATCGTCTCCTCCACGCGATCAACCGCACCACGAGCAGATCCAATCTGTAGATTGATGCCGATCAACGCCGCAGCGAGCGGCGCCTCCACCGGTATCCACACGTCCGGGTGGGCGCCGATCGCGAGTGTACCAGCACTCGCGAGCAGCTAGGGTTTGGCTCACGAGGTGGCGGCCAGGGTTTAGCTCGGGATTATCAGATGCATCCCCTCGGCCCCTCGCCTCCATATATAGACCTCCTCACTTGGGCCTCATGGACCGAGGCCCAATAGGAGTCTATCAGGATCTCTATCCGAATTGAGCCCATATCCGAATCACATTCGAATTAGTGTTCCAACCCATTAAGTGTGCGACCCTGTAGGTTCACGTATACTTGGTCGCGACCCAGAAACACCTTTCCGGTCACCCTGTTAATAGCGGCCTCTAGTAAGACATATTAACCCCAAAGTATACGTAAAGATCATATCAATTTGAACTGTAATGTTCTCATGTACTAATCCCTTTGCCTCACGATATAGATTAAGCTCAAGGCGAGACTGTGTCATCCTCTTAATAGCTCAATCACTCTCTCGATTCCGTGATGGATTATAAACTCGTGATTGACTCCTCAATCACCTTGGCATGGCCATGCACTTTCATAATCCATTACATCGAGGGGCCGAGATATCTCTCTCATAAGGAGGGCAAATTCTATCTTGATCATTCACATCCCACTACATGTTTCATGGCAAACCCAAAGACTACTTTTATGACTACCCGATTCACGGAGTAGTGTTTAGTAGTCCCAAAATAAGCTACTACGCATCTTTGGGAACCATGATGATCTCAAGTCTAAGGATTCCACATAAACACTACTTGAGACCAAGCGATGACACATGGAATCTCTGCGGTGTCTCATGGCGGGTCTATCCAACATATGTTCACTAACACATGTCCATATTATTGATTTGGTATCTCCATACCATGATCCATGAGACATGATCATCAATCAATACATATGCTGATCTTTGAATCATATTTGTTCCTCATATGAAATATAATCAGGGATCATTTAGAAATAGCAACATTTTGGCATTAAGAGTCTCATGAATAAGTCACATACTCATTGATCAATAATGATAATGTCTATTTCAAGGAACAAAGCAATGTATCATAAACATAGTATGTGATATATTCAACATCTCCATGTTGCCTCTAGGGCATATCACCAACATAAAGATCTATCAAGAAGAGCTAACCGGCTCTGATACCAATTGTAGGATCGGAAATGGCAACAGAGGGGGGTGAATGATGCCTTCGAAAATTGCCCCGAAGTATCCACATACTTCTTCTCCGATAGCTATGGAAGCTAGGAAGAAGAATGCTCACTGAACAACGAAAATATTTTGCCGAATGACTGAGGAACCTCAAAAGAGAAGCACAACAGATGTGACACATTTCAGTCAAGCCAAAACTGAAAAGAAACAGACTGAAAAAGTGAAGAGATTAGCTGCTGCACACTGCTTTAACAAAGACTAAAAGCAGCAAAGACTAGCCAACCAAAATAAAAAGTGCAAGAAGAAAGCTGAATTCTTAATGCTGAAATTTCTGCAAAAACAGCATGCTGAAAATCTGAACCAAGGGGAAAAGCCAAACAAGAAAAGGCGACGAAAAGCGGAGAGAAGAATGGCTCTTGAATGAAGAAGTGTCTGAGACCAAAATGCAGCTAAAGTAGCAGAAAAATAGCAGGCCGCATGCATCAAGAAGAGGCTGAAAACTGTTCACTGCACTAGCTGAAAAAAGGGAGGGAAAGCTTGCTACCGAGAGCACTTAAAACAGCAAAAGCCAAGCGAAATGCGAGTGGCGCAAAGATCACATCGCAGATGGTGAAAACAGAGGAAGAAAAACAGCATCAGCAGCAGCTGAAATGCAGAGAAACTGCAGACTACAATAGCCTAAAACAGAAGAAGAACAAGTAATTCTTGCTGAGAAAAGGTGTGCATTGATTTAATCGGTTCGATTGCGTATTTTGATCACCAAACAGCAGACAAAACCCGATCTTGAGTATATTGAAGGAGCGGTGAAAACAAAGAACCACGATGATCTGAATACAGCTCATTGAACCGAAACCAAAGTAGCAGAAACTTTGCAAAAACTTCAGAGAACAATGAAATTGATGGATTTCTGCGGTTCTTTTCAAGCCTAGAGAGTAGGACTTCAAGCTAAATAGCAAGAGCACCTAGGGAACCAAGGCATTCAACCATAAGAGCAATAAATTGAGATTTGAGCAAAAATCTGAAAGTTGACAGAGAAAAGACAGATTTTCAGATTGCTTGAGATTCCTCCATCCTCTCCTCGTGAAACTTTGCATTTAGTTTAGCAATGGCATGAGGGCATGGGAACTAACATCAGGGCACAACCTTTGAAGGGAAATCAAGAGATATCAAAGTCCCCTGACATCAAACCCTAGCACAGTACTAAATAGAGGAAATGCATAAACCCAAAATCCATCTCAGAGAAAGAGAAACCAAACTAAAGTTCTCAAATAAATTCATTCCATGAATGATTACAAGAGGTATACAACCACTAAGTCCCCATACGCGTTTGATACAAGGAATCACACTACAAGCTTCACATGGGAGAGGACACACGCAGAGCTCTCAGAGCATTCTCACTCCCTCTGCTCACTCTCCAGAACAGCTCACACTCCTCTTACACACATGAGCTACTCTCAATTGGAATACATGGATCTATCTCCAGAATGCCATCTCTATTCACTAAATAGAAGACCTCCCATCCTCTAATAGCAAATCAAGAAATGTCATACTACATCCACTCCCTCACCTCACACACCATATGAGGCAATAAGTCAACAACCAGATTTTGGAGGGAAATCCACCACTCCACTCATTTGCTTGAGTCAATTTACCAAATTGCCCCTCAAGCACCTTCCCGAAGCTTCCACCTCTGGTACCTTGACCGTCGGACCTCAACTCCTCCACGAGTCTAGTCCGGTCCGCTCCCTTTGCACACGACCTTTGCGGCATCACGACCGTCTGGACCTCCGACTCCACGTGAGCCTAGTCTCGATCCACTCGCCGCTGCCCGTCGTGTCCACTCAACACCGACCGAGACCTCCGACTCCACCTGAGTCTAGTCCTGGTCTGTTCCGTCACGCACGACCGCAACCGAACTCCAAACCGTCTGGACCTCCGACTCCTCCCTGAGCCTAGTCCCGGTTCTCCCGTCATCGCCCGTCGTGTGCACCACCAGTAGCTCCAGCTCCGGTTCCTCGTCTCCCGACTCGCAACCACCTCACCAGCCTCGATCATCTTTGGCATCACCGACCGTCTGGACCTCAACACCTCCTGTGCCTAGTCCCGGTCCTCCTCGCCTCACCATGACCTAGCTCCGAAGTCCTGCAGTCACATAGACAAGCAAACCGTCACATAGCACCGCACGAAACAGCATAATCATCATAGCATAAGTAAAAAGGTACTCAACCCTAGAATACCCAAAACAAACTCAAACTCACTAAAACTACCGTCAATTACTCATCACCAACATGGGGATACCTCCACATGGTCTCTCAACATCGCTTCCGTAAGTAAGCTGAGGTATAATCTACTATTTGTTTCATAGCTTCTTGATGGGGTCTAGAAGTAAGATTCAAGGTTGGGAAGTGTAGAGTACTAGATTCCTCTAGTGAGCCTGTGTTTAGGATCTCTAGGTTTGAGAAGATCTTTATTGTTGATTTCAGTAGCTCTTCTAGCTCTAGCCCTAGGTGTCTTGTAGCTTCTGATTCTAATGATATAGTTTTGTGACATCGTAGGCTTGACCATGTAGGCTTCGATCATCTAACTAGAGTTGATAGCAAGGACCTTATTAGAGGATTGCCAAGGTATAAGAGTTGTAAGGACCTAATTTGCACACCCTACAAACATAGCAAGATGGCTTCGTCTTCTCATCCTCTTCTTACCATGGTGATGACCGATGCACCTAGAGGGCTCTTGCACTTAAGACTCCGTTGGTTCTTCTAGAGTACAGTCTACAGAAGGGAAAGTGGTATGTACTTGTCATTATAGATGACTTCTCTAAGTATTCTTAAATGTATTTTCTTGCTTCTAAGGATGATGCCTTTGGTTGCTTTAGAGAGTTGGCCATTAGATTAGCTATTGACCTCCTAGGAGCCTTGAGATTCATTAGTAGTGATAATGGACTGCATTCAAGAACTCATTTTTTGCCACTTTCTATGGTGAGCGAGGTCTAGAACACCAGTTATCTTCTCCTAGAGTCCCCCAACATAATAGAGTTATAGACAGAAAGAATAGGACTCTTGTAAATATGGCTAGGACCTTGTCAGTTGAGCATAGCACCCCTAGAAGGTTTTGGACTAGGGCTCTTGTAGATATGGCTAGGACCTTGTCAGTTGAGCATAGCACCCCTAGAAGGTTTTGGACTAGGGCTCTTGTAGATATGGCTAGGACCTTGTCAGTTGAGCATAGCACCCCTAGAAGGTTTTGGACTGAGGCAATTTCCACTACTTGCTATGTGTCCAATAGGTGTTCTTGAGATTGTCCTTAGACAAAACTTATTTTGTGTTAAGGTTCAGTTGTAAGCCTAGTGTCTCTTATTTCAAGATATTTGTTTGCAAGTATGTCATTCTAAAATATGGCAACTTAGATAAATTTTAATCCATATGCTATGATGGCATTTTTCTTGGATATTGTGCTCATTCTCATGGATTTCATGTTTTAAACTTAGATACAAACAAAATTGTTGAGACTTGTGAAGTCACTTTTGATGAGGCTAGTCATGTTACTAGGCCCGACAGTGCAGGTACATAGGTATATGGTGATCAGTAGAGCATCTTCATCAATGATGACTTCGACTTAGAGGATAGGGATCCAATCTCTCCTCTTGCACCTTCTGAGGTGGCTGGAGAGCCTGCTTCATCTGTTCCAGCTTCACTTGAGCAGACTCCTCCCATCTTCACCAGCATGGTGAGTGCTTCACTCCTACCTTTATAGCGCATGAAGTAGATGCCATATCTGCACTAGGACCACTGCATCGTATTCAACGATAACATCCTTAGGAGTAGATGATTGGATATCTCCACAAGCAAGTTACTCTCTCTAAATTCCTATTCTTATTATGCTTTTGTTGCATGTTTTGACCAATGATATATCATCCATGCTTTATCCAATACCTCTTGGTTCAATTCCATGCAAGAAGAGCTTGAAAACTTTGAAGCTTCTCCTAATCATAATGTAATTTATACAAAATGAGTTTTTAAAAACAAGAAAAGTGAGGATGGGTTGGTAGTTTGCAACAAGACTAGACTTGTAGCTCAGAGTTTCTTCCAAGAAGAGGGCTAGACTTTGCGAAGACCTTTGCACCTATAGATAGATTAGAAGCCATTCACATCCTTTTATCATTTGTTGTGTCTAAGGCTTTAAATATTTTCAAATCGACATCAAGAGTTCATTTCTAAATTGTTTCATAGAAGAAGAGGACTATGTCACGCAACCTCTTAGTTTCAAAAATCCTAAATTTCCACACCATGTGTATAAACTCTCCAAAGCTATGTATGGTTTGAAGCAAACCCCTAGAGTTTGGTATGATAGGTTTAAGAGACTCTTACTTAAGAATGACCTTAAAATAGGAATGGTAGATAAAATCTTGTTCACTCTAAGGCATGACGATGATTTCCTTCTTATTCAGATTTATGTGGATGACATAATTTTCGGTGGCTCTTCTCATGCTTTGGTGTCCCGTTTTTCATATTCATTGAGCAGCGAATTCGAGATGAGTATGATGGGTGAGTTGACTTTCTTTCTTTTTCTTCAAGTCCAGCAATTGAATGAAGGGACCTTCATTAATCAAAGCAAGTACACTAAGGCCTTTCTTCGGTGCTTCGACATGAGAAGCGGTAAGCCTATGACTACTCCAATTGCTACTTCTTCCGTACTAGATCCTGATGAGGATGGATAACCTGTGGACCAAAAGGTGTACAATAACATGATCGGCTCCCTTCTCTACCTTACTGCTTCGAGACCAGACATGCAGTTTGTCATGTGTCTGTGCACTCGATTTTAAGCTTCCCTTCGTGCCTCTCATCATCAAGAAGTGAGTCATATTTTCGGGTATCTTTAGAACATTCTTGACTTTGGACTCTATCATTCTCCTAATAATGCACTCTTTCTTCGCGCTTTCTCTAATGCTGATTTTGTAGATAGAAAGAGTACTAACACTTGTCATTTCTTAGTCACATCTGTTATCTCTTTGTCATCTAGAAGTAGTCCTCTGTTGCACATTCTACTGCATTAGCAGAGTATGTAGCTACTATTAGTAGTTGCTCTTAGGTTCTCTATATCTTATTTACTCTACGGGACTATTGGTTACATCCTGATGATTTGATATCTACAACACCTATATTAACTGAAGAAAATGATAAAAGTAACCATATTGGTGCTGAATTTAATTGTGAAAAGGTCAGTAATTGTGAGAACTCATGTGTTCCATCAAAAATTTCATGTTCTGAAATTTCTTGGGTCAATTTACCTAATGTGGAATTAATTATTCATAAGAAAGTTCTTACTCGAATATCTCCTAGTGATTCTTTGTATTATATCATATTCGATGATCCTAAAAAGCTATCTAGTGTGATTCAGAATGTTGCTGAAATTTCATGTTTAAAATCACTAGTTAGTACCTATGTCTACACCTATAAGTTCAATTTGATCGGACATTATGGTGTAGATAATAAGTTCTATGTTTGTCGAATATGCATTACATGTGATGAGCTTGCTGAATTGATATTGCTTGGTTTAGATAAACAATCTTTTATACCATGTCATGATCACAATAAGATGAGTTCAAATGTTAGTACTTGCTATTTAGAAAGATATCTTAAGCCTACTCGTTCATTCTTTGCTGTACAATCATGTACAAATAATCAGAGTAGCACAGTTGAAGTATGGAAAACACTAAAAAAATTTCTCCCCCATATTTGAACAACTTGATCGGGTTTTGTCTTTTGATATCTTATCTATGTTCTTAGAAAAGTCGGGGACGATTTTTCTCATGTAAGGGAGAATGGTGTGAATGACAATATTCCAATATATATCTTATGGCTACTATTGTACTAAATGGTTTGTGCAAAACAATAAAAATGACACAATAATAAATTCACACATATACCATACATATGTGTTGTTCTTTCTGTTTACTATGCTTTCAGGTAATCATAATGTGCTAAATGGAATGAGTGTAAATAACAAATATATATACCATGCATGCAAGGTATATTCTTTGTTTAGTGCAATTTCAGGTTATCAAAAGCCGATGACGGCTTTTCTTGAAGAAGGAGAGGATGACGCAGATATGCTCATATCTTGCACTTCTCAGTTAAATATATTATTTAACTGGAAGGAATTATTGAGCCGTATTAAATATTATTAGGTGAACTCTAATTTAATTGGGTCTTTAATAATTATACTTGGAGATACAGAGCTACTACTATTTTATTTATTTATATACAGGCACGTACTCGATCTGTACAAGGCTAAAGTAAAAATACGTTTAGAATGTCTCGTCGACACTAGTGCAACGTCCATCACTTCAAGTGTACAAGATGATGAGGACATCTCGATTGGTCCGATTACACGAGCACAAGCTAAAAAGATTAATCAATAGGTGAATTGGCTCCTAATTAATTTTGATTTTAAATCTCATGAGAACTAGTTACTTCTAATACTGGTATTTTAATGTTCTTAGGTTTATACGCAAGAAGATTTAGTCCACAGAGCAATGCAGAGAACAGCATGCAGGCCAACACCAAAAGAACAACCATGGCTTTTCTACACGTGAAGACATGCATGCAGCAAGCCACGTCCGAACAGGAGATGGGTCTGCGTTCGAACAGGAGATGGGCTGCGTGTTTTTTTTCTTTCTCTGACCGGGTCACTTCTAGTCAAGGAATCGGCAATGTTTATTTTTCGAGTCCGAACCGTTTCGTGTATGGAGTAGGTCACTTGCCTTTTAAGTTTTCCTGTACGTGAGTCTTTTGGGGACAGACCTCCAGAAATTAATCTACTATTTTTCAAAGAGCCATACGTTTATTTCTTCTAGGATTTGGATATAATTGCAACCTAGAGGGGAATCAGACGTTCTTCCTCGTCGTTCTTGTGATTCCTTGTGATTGATCAGAGCGACGACGCGTCTACTTGATAGTCGGGTACACGGGATCACGAGCGTGTGGTTGAGCGAATTTTTTTGTCGCAGGTTGCTATTCTAACAGTGGTTGGCGCCATCAATTTGTCAGGTTGCACGGATCCAAATTATCTCCATCAATCCTACGTCGTGAAGATCGGGCAATCCCCCACATCACTATGTGACATGATATCTTGCTTTACAATTTACCATGTATTATGCTAGATTGCTAGATTTATCATATCTTTTTATGTGTAGCTTCGCTTTTGCCATGGTGGCTTACTTAAATATGAAAAACTTGAACTAAAGCATGCTATTGTTGGATATTATGACTAGTTTTGCTTTATTGATCCTCTTATGACTAGAATCTTATTTGAGTTTTAGATTCAGCTATGCTAGTTCTTTATTGCAGCATGAGTTTATTTCTCCTAGACTTATGCAGCTCAGGTCGAGTATAGCTCACGGACTTAACAATAACTCATTGTTCTTGAACTAGAAAATAAAAATAAAAAATGATCAATTTTATATGTGACGGATTGCTATTGCACTAGGTATAAACTTAGAGAGATTTTTGGATGACCATGAATATATTTTTAAGTTTTTTGCTTGGGGTGGTCGACAATGCTTGAGATATAGTATATGGCTCAATGGTGAAAAATGGTTAATGCTTAAGAGCCAATTGTGGATGGCTCCAAGTTCAGGACTTGCTTTATTAAGATAAAACAAAAAATGTATTTTAGAAAGTACTAAATGTAATATCCCGAACGTCGTTACGGCATAAGATTTTAAATTCATCGCGGAATCGCCGATTTTTTGGTAAATCGCGGGAAGGGAAAAAATAAAATTTGTAGAACATTAAAAATAGAATAGAATAGATTAAAAAAATATTTTAAATTTCAATTGTGGGCTGCCAGGGAGGTGGGCCGACCGCCCTCGGGCCAAGGCCCAAGGGGGTGCGCACCCTCTCCCCAAGCCGCACCCTTCTCCCCTCCCATCTCTTTTAAACCTAACCCTCCCCTCTTTTCTCCCCCTCCCCACTTGGCCGCCACCCCTGTCCCCCCTTGCGCCTCCACTCCCCTCCCAAGGTGGTTCCCCCTCCATTGCTGCCCTTGGAGAAGAAGGAGAAGGAGAAGGAGAAGAAGGAGAAGAAGAAGAAGGAGAAGGAAGGAGAAGGAAGGAGAAGAAGAAGAAGGAGGAAAATTTTGGGGAAAATCTTCAGATTGATAATTTTATCTCATCTCAAATCCTCTGTTTTATGGTTTAATTAAGGTTCTTAGCACAGATTTTGATGGTAGAAATTAGATCAATTGCCCGATTAGAGTTTAGTCGCGGGCTGATTTTAGATCGATTTGCGCAGCACGGCTTGTCGCGCAGTTTTGATCTAGAAAACGAATTTTTCTGCGGGTCTCCCCAAACGGAAAGTTGTATATTACTTCCATATGTATCTCCTGTATTTATTTAAAATTTTTATATTACGGGATCTGGGAGATACGGAGTCGGCAATATCGCTGTCCGGCAGGTGGACGGATTGGTACAGTCCGACTGTAATCCGGGATTTAAAAATAGTAAACAAATGTTCTGGCCTTGGTCGTAGTTTGGAAAGTTGTAGATAATTTAGATATATATCTTCTGTATAAATTTGGGAATTTTTAGGCCTCTGTGCTGTCGTGGGAACGCGTTTGAACGCGGCTGCCCAATCTGCCAGAGCAGAGTTCTTCCTCTATTTTGGGCATTTAATTACTCCTAGCTGTGATTAAAATAAAAATAGGTGTTCTTCATGAAAATTGTAGGTTTTTAAGTCATGAATCTAGAGAGGTATTATTTGCTATTTTTAGATCTATATTTTTAAAGATACAAAATTATGAAGCAACGCTGCTGTGGAGAATAAAATGTTGATTTGTGGAGCGGAGAGGAGTTTTCGCGGGTTCGGGTCTCTAGCGTTGTTTTATATATTTTTGTCATGTTTGTATGCTGTGGTTGAGTGCTTAGAGTTGTCTTATGGACAGGTGGTCTTGTCCTTGAGCGCTCTTGATTTTTGTTGTGCTTCGCTTCGTCGGATTGAGGCAAGTAAACGTAGCGGTGGTTGCTACCGTTTAACCTGTTGTTCTTACTACTTTCAGTTTACATTATTATCGTAATTTGATACAATTATCATGATTGCATGATATTTTAATTGTGTAATTCTTGCTTAGTGTTATAATGTTGATCATAAAATTAGCATGTGGTGGTTGTGAGTATGTTGAGAGCGTGATAATGCTCCTTGCGGATGAATTAAAGTGATTAATGAATTTTCATATCATTCATATCACTCATGTCATATCATGTCCTTTGTATGTGGATGTCGCCACTTATAGCCGCGACCGTACCGGTACAGCATCGTATATTGTCGTAATACGATGCACCTCTTCGCCCGCGGGAAGCATTCGTATATTGCCGAAATACGATGCATCGCACTTCCTGCCCTGACAAGAGTAATGTGGAGCATAGCATGAGCATTCATATGCATTGCATTGTGGAATGATCATTTGCATACATATGCAATATAATGTGGTGAAGTTATTTTGTAGAATGTACAACTTCATAGTTGTAATGTGGAATTGCCTCTTGTGAGCTATTGATGGAATGAAGGTTGTGGTTGTGGTCTTGGAATGTGGTTCGTCCCTTGTGTGATTGTGATGGTGGCATGAAACTCTTTTCTCTTGTTTTAATTGTTTATAGTAATTGTGGATATGGGAAGTAATATAGTATTGAAGTAAGTCATACATATGTTTTATTACCTTTGGTAGTGGTAGTGGTTGAGAATTTAAAGTAGACAATCATGATTTAATTGTTAATGCTTTACTGTCATTGATAGTGAATTGAGGTCGAGAATATAAACGTTGTTAATTGTGGAAGATTAAAAGTTAATGATTAATCTATTGTGGTTTGTGGAGGAATAAATGTTCCTTTTGCATTTAATACGGGATAAAATGATTGCATTCATATGCTAATTAAATATGAAATTCTAGAGGAATGATTCATGAAAGTTTATGGTGATTTAATATATATGAACATAAATTGTAATTGTGGATGTATGGAATTATAATGATGATGTTTAAATTGCTTGTAGTTTGAATAACTTGTTAAACTGTTTGCTTGCTGAGATTTTTATCTCACTCTTGCTTCCCCTCCCTGGTGGACTTTGAGCATGCATTGGGAAGGGTAGAGTGGCACCGACCGATGCACTTGGATTATAATCCTAATGCTGAAATAAAGTTGAAAGAATTCTAGTCATTTACTTAGTTATCATATTGATGTATGTTTCATCTTATTAATGTTATTTTGGAACCGTTCCTTTAGTTATTATGTTGGAGATGATTATGATTAATGAATTGTTATCTTAATTCTGTTTATCTTAGTTGTTTACGCTTCCGCTTATACTATATTGTTTAGTAATTGTTACCAGTTTATTTTATTTTCGTAAATTGGCTAGTTGTAGAGTAGCAATAGTAGCAACCCAGGGCATTGTGGGTCCTGGGGTGTTACAGTTGGTATCAGAGCGGGCTTTAGGTCCGTAGTAATTTAACTATTAAATTGACACACTGGTGCACAGTAGGATGGGATGGGTCAAGCATTGCAGTTATGCTTTTGACATGTTGTATTGATGATTTACATTATGAGATAATCTTGTATGATTATGATTTGCTCCTATGACTGTTATGAGTAAAGGTAATCAATGTTAAGATGTAGATGTTGTTTGTGCTGCCTTGGCT
Organism: Bonia amplexicaulis; assembly: GCA_036346245.1. NCBI lineage: Eukaryota > Viridiplantae > Streptophyta > Magnoliopsida > Poales > Poaceae > Bonia > Bonia amplexicaulis. Next base: position 16,545,283 of record CM070741.1, read on the forward strand.
TTGCCAGACTATACCGCTGTTTGTAGCATGGGGATTAGCAATGCGGTTATCTCAGGTAACTTAATTGCAAATGTTGTGAGTGAATTTCTTAGGAAAGTTGTTATCTTCCTAAGTTGATTGTGGCCGATTCTTGGCCTATTGCAGTTAATGAATTTCTTTTGAGTTTGTGGTTCTTGCAGTTGAGGGTATGCAATTGGTCTCTACCTGTTCTTGAAACAGCTATGGTTTATTTCCGAACTAATGAGATACTTTTGCTACCTGTGCTTATTGTTGATTTGTAAGGTTAGTCCTCTCGTGGGAGTTTTGTCTTGTTGTGATTCATGACTTATTGGTTTGCTTGGTATTTTCTTTTAGTAATGCCAGTTTTGAGTTGCAAAACTCATTGATATGTGAAAGCCTTGGATCTATGTTTTTCTTTACATTATTTCGAGTGTGGAAGTTTATTTTTCCTCTTCTTTCTGAAAGAGAGTGTTAAAATCCTTTATGGTATTTTGCTATGCTTAAGTACAAGGTGGTAATCATATGAACTAATTCATAAGGTATGAATTATCAAGTTGGTATGTTAGCGTAGTGCATAATTAATTTCATTAGCATCCTCGGAAATATAGTTGATTAATTTGTTATTGCCATATATAGTTTCTAGAAGAACTATGATTAAGAATTTGTTTATTCATTATTGTAACTCATGGAGTTATTGAGGAGTGTGCAAAAAGAATTAGAATGATTATTATGATTGTTTAAATTTCTATCATGTTGGATAAATTGAATTATTTTTTTTTTGTCTTTAGTAATTAATCTGACCGTTTGGAAATTAGTAAGTAAGGATATGTTGGAATATTGCCTTGGTAATATTGACTTTTAACCTGTCATTTATTTAGATACTTTATGAGCATGTACAATTACTAGATTCATCTATCTTTCACGATGTTAAATTGTTGAAACATGTATAAAGAAATAGATGAAGGTTGAGGTATTGAATTGTAGAATCTTGTCTTACAAACTGGTATTATTGAAGTTTAAAATTGTTTCGTTCTAATTTTTGAACGTAAGGAGAAATATTGAATCTAAGTTCATTATTGTTTTATGATTTTAAATAGAGTTAGATCATGAATGTTGTTATGATAAATTAATAATCAACTATTGCTAGTAATGAATAGAGTACAATCAATTTGTGCTAAATTAGAGTTGAGCATCAATAAGAATTGAATATATGAAATTTAATGAGAAATTTATACTAGCATGTTTTGTGAGATTGCCATGTTTTAGCATTATCTTGTTAAGAGCTTTGTTCTATTATGTGGCTTGTGCACTAGGTTTTCCTAGATTAAGTAGTTGCAATCTTATTTAGGTAATAGAAACATGATGGATTGATTCCTTGTGTTTCTTTTGGAAAAGTTTATGAAGAGATTTGTGGATATGATGATGCCTGTTAAGAATGTATTATTCTGATGTTAGCATGATGGTCAGTATGTAGTTGTGATGACAATGTTGAAGACTCTTTAAATAAAAGAATTTGATAACTTCCATGATACTATTTAAATCAAAAGTTTTGATATTTGCGTGCGCGATCTTTTGATCTCATGACTTATATGGTAGCTAAAATTGTTTTAAGCAAAGTGTCGTGTGGAGAGGTTTTATTAGTTCTTAAAGAATTAATGTGTTGCAGTCTTCAAATCTCATTTGTTGGAATTGTCAAGGTGATACCGTAATCAAAGAAAGTTGTTCTTTTTGTTAAAAAAATGTGGTAAAAGTATTGGAGGTTGAAGTCAAGTTGTGCATTTCTTTTTGAGGTGTATTTGGCTTCTTATTCTCGCCGCATAAGAGTTACTTGAGCTCAAATGGCAATATATTCGCCGCATAAGAGGTTCTTGAGCTCGAATGGCAATATTGTATTCGTATTTGTTTGAGATTTGATTTTTTCTTCTTGAGAAGGCATGTGCCTTCAGTTGTGATCTTATCTTTTGTTGTCCAAGATTTTATTGCTACTTCTTTTGGTCTTGTGTTTATTGCGGATGGTAACATCTTCCTTTGTACTGGGATTTACTTCTTTTCGCCTCTCCAAGAAAGGGGTAATTAATTTGGGTCGCAAAGTATTTTAAGAGGTTTATGGCATCTAGTGAATGTGTTGGACGATGATTTGAAAATCCTTGGTTCAAGGAAGTTAAATTTTCAAAGGGAATGGATTGGAAAATTAATAATATCTCTAGCAGTAATATGCTCTCTTGATTCTTGTGTGAACTGTGTGTTATGGCAGAAGTCATCTGCAAAACTGAGTTGTTATATGTTGTGGTGTGTTCTATTCCAGTTAGGAAAAGAAAATGATTGAATTGGTTTGTCGAGTGATTTTAACTCTTGGCTTGTGCAGTGTGGATTCTCCTAATGTCTATTTGGAGAGTGTGAATGGTTTTGTTGTGAATACTTCGATTTGGATCGTGGTCCTTTGAAGGAAAATTGTTTGCTAGTGTGTTGCTTGAGAATCCTTTATTCCTCCTTTGGTTGGGTTCCTTTTGCAAAGTTATTGTTTGTGCCTCGAGTAATGTTATGAGTGGAATCTGTGGTTGAATTCTTTAAAAGGGGTACAATGTATTACCCCGATTATAATATATAGAGTAAAATATTCTAAGAAGGAGGATGATATTAGTTAGTGGCTTGATAGTTTTGCGTGAAAGACAGGATATGTTGGTCGCTCGGGCCGGCGGAGAGTTACGAGCTCGGCGTTGTCCGCGCATGTCGTGGACTCGGCGGAGTCGATGTGGAGGCCCTCTTCACGAAGCGGTCCAAGCGAGGAGGTGGCGTGGGGCGTGAAGTTCAAATGTAGAAGAAGGACCCGAGTTCTTCGAGGCGGGTGAGAACCCGCAGTTGTTGTTCCCTTGTGATGTTCTATCCTTGGGATGCTCTATTCTTTGATTGTTCTTTTTGTCTCGTGGGTTGAGGAGCGAGATTCGAGAATGAATCCTTTTTAGGTGGGGAGAATGTAATATCCCGAACGTCGTTAGGGCATAAGATTTTAAATCCATCGCGGAATCGCCGGTTTTTTGGCAAATCGCGGGAAGGGAAAAAATAAAATTTGTAGAACATTAAAAATGGAATAGAATATATTAAAAAAATATTTTTAATTTCAATTGTGGGCTGCCAGGGAGGTGGGCCGACCGCCCTCGGGCCAAGGCCCAAGGGGGTGCGCACCCCTCCCCCCAAGCCGCACCCTTCTCCCCTCCCCTCTCTTTTAAACCTAACCCTCCCCTCTTTTCTCCCCCTCCCCACTTGGCCGCCACCCCTGTCCCCCCCTTGCGCCTCCACTCCCCTCCCAAGGTGGTTCCCCCTCCATTGCTGCCCTTGGAGAAGAAGGAGAAGGAGAAGAAGGAGAAGGAGAAGAAGGAGAAGAAGAAGAAGGAGAACGAAGGAGAAGGAAGGAGAAGAAGAAGAAGGAGAAAAATTTTGGGGAAAATCTTCAGATTGGTAATTTTATCTCATCTCAAATCCTCTATTTTATGGTTTAATTAAGGTTCTTAGCACAGATTTTGATGGTAGAAATTAGATCAATTGCCCGATTAGAGTTTAGTCGCGGGCTGATTTTAGATCGATTTATAGCCTGTGACTTGTCGCGCAGTTTGGATCTAGAAAAGGAATTTTCCTGCAGGTCTCCCCAAAAGGAAAGTTGTATATTACTTCCATATGTATCTCCTGTATTTATTTGAAATTTTTATATTATGGGATCTGGGAGATACGGAGTTGGCAATGTCGCTATCCGGCAGGTAGACGGATTGGTACAGTCCGACTGTAATCCGGGATTTAAAAATAGTAAAAAAAATTTTCTGGCCTTGGCCGTAGTTTGGAAAGGTGTAGATAATTTAGATATCTATCTTCTGTATACATTTGGAAATTTTTAGGCCTCTGTGCTGTCGTGGGCACGCGTTTGAACGCGGCTGTCCAATCTGCCAGAGCAGAGTTCTTCCTCTGTTTTGGGCATTAAATTACTCCTAGCTGTGGTTAAAATAAAAATAGGTGTTATTCGTGAAAATTGTAGGTTTTTAAGTCATGAATCTAGAGAGGTATTATTTTCTATTTTTTGATCTATATTTTTAAAGATACAAAATTATGAAGCAGCGCTGCTGTGGAGAATAAAATGTTGATTTGTGGAGCGGAGAGGAGTTTTCGCGGGTTCAGGTCTCTAGCGTTGTTTTATATATTTTTGTCATGTTTGTATGCTGTGGTTGAGTGCTGACACTTGTCTTATGGACAGGTGGTCTTGTCCTTGAGCGCTCTTGATTTTTGTTGTGCTTCGCTTCGTCGGATTGAGGCAAGTAAACGTAGCGGTGGTTGCTACCGTTTAACCTGTTGTTCTTACTACTTTCAGTTTACATTATTATCGTAATTTGATACGATTGCCATAATTGCATGATATTTTAATTGTGTAATTCTTGCTTAGTGTTATAATGTTGATCATAAAATTAGCATGTGGTGGTTGTGAGTATGTTGAGAGCGTGATAATGCTCCTTGCGGATGAATTAAAGTAATTAATGAATTTTCATATCATTCATATCACTCATGTCATATCATATCCTTTGTATGTGGATGTCGCCGCTTATAGCCGCGACCGCATCGTACTGACATCGTATATTGTCGTGTCTGACGCACCTCTTCGCCCGCGGGAAGCATTCGTATATTGCCGAAATACGATGCATCGCACTTCCTGCCCTGGCAAGAGTAATATGGAGCATAGCATGAGCATTCATATGCATTGCATTGTGGAATGATCATTTGCATACATATGCAATATAATGTGGTGAAGTTATTTTGTAGAATGTACAACTTCATAGTTGTAATGTGGAATTGGCTCTTGTGAGCTATTGATGGAATGAAGGTTGTGGTTGTGGTCTTGGAATGTGGTTCGTCCCTTGTGTGATTGTGATGGTGGCATGAAACTCTTTTCTCTTGTTTTAATTGTTTATAGTAATTGTGGATATGGGAAGTAATATAGTATTGAAGTAAGTCATACATATGTTTTATTGCCTTTGGTAGTGGTAGTGGTTGAGAATTTAAAGTAGACAATCATGATTTAATTGTTAATGCTTTACCGTCATTGATAGTGAATTGAGGTCGAGAATATAAACGTTGTTAATTGTGGAAGATTAAAAGTTGATGATTAATCTATTGTGGTTTGTGGAGGAATAAATGTTCCTTTTGCATTTAATCTGGGATAAAATGATTGCATTCATATGCTAATTAAATATGAAATTCTAGAGGAATGATTCATGAAAGTTTATGGTGATTTAATATATATGAACATAAATTGTAATTGTGGATGTATGGAATTATAATGATGATGTTTAAATTGCTTGTAGTTTGAATAACTTGTTAAACTGTTTGCTTCTTGAGATTTTATCTCACTCTTGCTTCCCTCCCTCTGGTGGACTTTGAGCATGCATTGGGAAGGGTAGAGTGGCACCATGCTGATGCACTTGGATTATAATCCTAATGCTGAAATAAAGTTGAAAGAATTCTAGTCATTTGCTTAGTTATCATATTGATGTATGTTTCATCTTATTAATGTTATTTTGGAACCGTTCCTTTAGTTATTATGTTGGAGATGATTATGATTAATGAATTGTTATCTTAATTCTGTTTATCTTAGTTGTTTACGCTTCCGCTTATACTATATTGTTTAGTAATTGTTACCAGTTTATTTTATTTTCGTAAATTGGCTAGTTGTAGAGTAGCAATAGTAGCAACCCAGGGCATTGTGGGTCCTGGGGTGTTACACTAAATGTGATATTTGTGCTCGATTACATGCACTTGAACAAAATGATTCAATTCTAACTTGTAGTACTCTAAATTGACTCCATTATAGATTCTTGGTTCCATTTAGCTTATTCGTATATCTTGGTTCATCTTTAGATACTTTAGGATAAACTATGACTTTGAGCAATTTAGCATGATAAGAAATCCATTTAATTTCAAATTCTTGCTGAATTAGCTTAGCTTTGCTATATATGGATTGCCATTATCTAGATAGCTACTTTATATATTGTGGCTTGGTGTAATACTTGTAGAGTCATTCTGGATAATTTTTATAGCTTCTTATCAAGATAAAATTGAATAAAATATAGCCACATTATTTCCTTCATTCTTTATCTTTTTTTCATACATCTTAATGACTCTATTGTCAAAGAGAAAGGAAGATTGGTAAAAATGTATATGTAGAGCATGATTTGGAGTTTTTTAATTCTTACTAAAATTGGAGTTTTTATGTTTTTCTATGATTATCTTGATCTTTTAATCTCTTCCCACTATGACCAAGGTCAAATAGAATAATTAATCTTTCATATGGACTTAGAGTGAGATTTTCAAATTCCTTTGGTGGATATGAAGCATTTCGATGAAAGTTATCTCTATTCAGTGGCTTTGGATGTGTAGGGAAGCGTGGAGTCAATCATGGTCAACGTTGAGGATCGGGACTACGCTCATGGAGGATGTGATACCATAATGGTCAAGGATGCCAGATGAAATGGCTGAGCTCAAGCATGGCACAAGGAATGCGGGAAAAGTTGAAGGGAATGATCAAGCAACGGATTGCACCAAGTGGCTTAATCATTCCAAGTGAGGTGTGTCTAGTGAAACTGGAACGAGAGAGACATGTCGATACATGACAATCCATTGGTGTAACTACACGTGGCAAGCGTGGCGATTGCTTACAAGGAAAAATAAAGACCAAGTTAGAGCAAGGGTATTTTGGTAAGAAGACCAAATACCAAAAACTGCATTAGATCAAAACCGTGGTGCTTGAGTGACGCTTGGGAAAGTGATTTAGGTCAAGGAGATATTAAGAAGGTCAAGTGGATCAAAAACTAAAGACTTCGCTGATTCAGGTTCATGTGCTTTGAAAAGTGTGAATGTGTTAAGTGTGTAAGTCAAACCTGTGTTGTGTGGGGTTAACTAGATTTTCTCAAAGGTGCTAGTGGATAGTATTTATTAGGGTTAGATATGGGCTGGTTCCCTCATCTATTTAACGGGTTGCGATGAAAGCTTGTAAGCTAACTATGTAACCATCTAGCCAACTATTCCAACCTTGTGTGCTAGGGTTAGAGTTTGAGAAGCGTGAGTATTGTGGTGTGCACTCTTGTTCTCCAGATGGGCTAGCTATAAAGCATTTATCGTCAAGTAGCAATATATTAACTTTGTTCATTGCTTATTTTGTCTTCTTGATTTGATTGATTTGCTCTTTTCTTATTGATTTTGATCTGTTATCTCCTCTTCTTGATTTTGTTGTGTGCCAAGGACATATAAGTGATGGAGATGACTCAGGAAGATCAACTTTCATCCATTTAGGAATAAGGTCTTTCAAGATTTTGAAGTTGCCTGCTTTTGCTTGGATTTGACCCCATCTTGAGATTTCTTGGTCCAAGGGTTTTGACTTTGTATCTTTGAGTGGTCTTGCTTATTGTGACTTGTGGGAACCTATCAAGAGCCATCTTGGCCATCCTCAACTCACGAGCAAGTCGTACACCAAGTTTATGAATTTTGTTCAGTTTTTGTGCAACCTTCCCAGTTTCAAAGAAATGTTAGAACTTTGGCCAAGATTTATGCGATCCTTGAATGGATTAGGTTTCTGACAACTTTGGTAAGGTGTGTGCAAAGTTTCAAGTCATTTGAACTTGTGTTTTGGATATTGCACTCTTTTTGAGTTAGGCTCGGGCTAGTTTTTTGTTCTATGAATAGGGATGCATTAATATTACTCTTATCCTACGGTACTTCCAGTCACTAGTTGTACTGGCCTTAGACCTACGGTACTATCGCTCTATTCGTACCTACATGTAATCTGCAGTAGTACCAGCTTTGAAGTTTGATCTTGGTTTTGCTACCGCTTTTGTGTGAGTTCTTTGGTGGTGGCCTAATCTGATCTTTCCAGTTTCTAGTAGCTAGTGGAGTGAATATTTTGAGAATACTTGGGGGAAATTTTGTGAGGCACCATTTACCCTTTTTGTTGCTATTGTGGTCCACAGGTATGCATTAATTCATTTCCATCCGTTTCGTTGCATGTTAATGAGGTTTTTAAATTGTGGGTTGGCTGAGAGAGACGTCTCTCATAATATAGATGAGAATAGAGTCATCACCTCTCTTTGTTCCTTTTGTGCTGCATTGCTTCCGACTACTCCATTCTCGTCTCTGATGTGCACCGTCCGTGACAAGAGATATGATGAGGATATCGAATAACAACACAAACACCTAATCAATCTCCACTTGTTTTTTGTTCTTGTGATTGTGGATGTAGGAAGAATGGTGTTTAGCGAGAGGTGAGGAAGGAAGGAGAACACCAAAATAATGTGCATGACCTACGAGAGGCGAGGGAGGAAGACCACAGTAGCACAAGAACCAAAGAGAGAAATGAGCCACACATTCCAAGGAAATTGTCCCTTGTGTTTGTTTATGCAGTGAAGACTAATGGAGCGCATGATGAGAAGATGGGCCGTCTGTGTGCGAAAAGAGGAAGAAAGGAAGGAGGAAAGTGGGAAGGATTTTGGAGACCTAAGAAAGCTCAAGAACTTCAGATCAAGCACTTTTCAAAGCCAATTCAGAGCCACTCAAGCCAATCCAAATTTAGTTGCAAGTTGGAATTTGGTTTGGAACATATAGCAAGATCCATATTAAAATGCCCGTGACTTTTGCAAATAGAGTCTAATTTGGGTGTTATTTTGCTTGCTGGAAAGCTTATTACAAGGCCCAAATAATGGATAATACTACTACAAAAAGACTAATATTAGACACCACATCATAGACGGTTCCCCAAAACCGTCTGTATTAAATACAATTACAGACAGTGTTAGTTTAGAGATCATCTGTGTTGCTGCCAACCCTAAAAATCGTCTGTGAAGAGAAAATATCACAGATGGTTCATGGTGAAAACCATCTGTAAAGTATCACAGATGGTTCTTAATAAGAATCGTATGTGATATTACCAAATATCATAGACGATTTTTTATTTTAACTGTCTGTGATACTTTATAGACGGTTCGTATTAAAAACCGTCTGTGATAATTAAGTCATCACAGATAGTTTGTATAAAAAACCGTCTATGATAATTCCACTATATAGAGGGTTGACGGGTCGGTGCAATCTGTCGCTGGAGGCAAGGCTTTGAGGCCATTTGGTGAAAGGAGACTATTTGGCAAGAGTAATTGTAGATCCACTAAGTTTTTGACTACCTATGGTTACTAATTTATTCCTAATTGCTTTATAATTTAGATTTATAACTTTTGGTGAAAGGAGAATTGAAGATGGTTGATCTAGCTAGCTTGATATAGTGAGAAGATTATTTTACATCTACCATGGTTTAGGGTTTAGGGTTTAGTCAATTCATAGTCTATTTGTACTTAAATTCAATTTAATTAATTATTATTGCTACATATAGCTACTTAATTTAGATCGTACATATATAGTGTAAAAATTATTTAATTGAATATGTTATACTAAATTGTTATATGCATAACGTAGGACCGAAGCTGGATGTACGTTGCGAACCGTGTGAGTGAAGAGTACATTAATGACATTTCTACTTTTACAAGAGCTACCAAGGAGGATATGTTAAATAAGGGTGTGGAATATATATATTGTCCATGCATTGACTGCGAGTATCTAAAGATGTTTAAGAACCGAGTGCAGATTGAAACACACTTCATTCGAAGGGGTTTCAAAAAGGGGTATGCATGTTGGACCAGTCATGGTGAAGAGCAGATTACACATGAAGGTAGTAATAATTACACTGATAAAATCAGTGATATGTCACCGGATGATCATGTCGATTGTGGTTCCAATTTGGATAGGCTGAATGATGACAATCTTGATCAAATGCTTCGCGATGCAGAAGGGCACTATGATGAGAGAGAGAGTATGTTAAATTCTTGGGCTTGATGGAGAAATCGGAGAAACCTTTGTTCACGTACTACAAGTCCAAGTACATGAGGTTGTCAGGCGTGCTTGAACTATCAAAATTGAAGGGAATAATGGTTGGTCCGACAAAAGCTTCATGGCACTATTAGGTCTTTTAGCAGACATGCTTCCGGAGGGAAACGAGTTGCCTAAAACTACCTACAAAGCCAAGAGGGTTATTTGTCCATTAGAAATGGAAGTAGAAAGAATACATGCATGTTCGAACGACCGTATCCTCTATCATAAAGAGTATGCAAACATGCATGTATATCCGGTGTGCAACGCATCCCGATACAAGCGTAAGAATCAATCAGATGACGGCGAGTGAATAGAGGTGCAGAGAGGATCTCCTGCTAAGGTGGCATGGTATTTTCCTATAATTCCCCTTTGAAGCGATTTTTTGCAAACCCAAAGAAGGCAAAACTGTTGCATTGCCACTCGGAGGAGCGTAAGAAACACCTTGTTGATTCTGCCCAGTGGAGTAACATCGATAGGGGATTTGTGGACTTTGGTATGGAACTAAGAAATATAAGGTTCGGATTAAGTACAGATGGAATGAATCCTTTTGGTAACATGAGCAGCTGTCATAGCACTTGGCCTATGACTCTGCATATACAACCTTCCTCCTTCGTTGTGTATGAAGCAGAAGTATATTTTATTGTTGATACTTATCCAAGGGCCGAAGCAACCTGAGAATAATATTAATGTGTACCTAGCACCGTTGGTGGAAGATTTAAAAATACTATAGATCGAAGGGGTACGGGTATGGGATGCATATAAACGAGAGAACTTCACTTTACGCTCCTTATTATTCTACGCCATAAATGATTGTCCTACCCTTGCTAACCTGTTGGGTCAAAGTACAAGAGGGGCCAAAGTCTGTACTCACTGCTTAGATGATACCGAGAGTATGTGGTTGAAGCACTCACGTAAAACCGTGTACATGCGTTACCGTAGGTTACTTCAGAGGGCTCACCCATACCACGAGATGAATAAATAATTCTACAAAGAGAACGAGGATAGTTCAGCTCCAAGGCATTTAAGTAGAAAGAGATCTGTAATATGGTTAAGGATTTAGATGTTATGCTCGAAAAGTGACGTAAATCAATGACCCGTGAGAAGAATGTCTAGAAGAAGAGATCAATATTTTGGGACTTACCTTATTGAGAGCACCTAGAAGTTCACCACTGCATTGATATCATGCGCGTAGAGAAATGTATGTGACAGCTTGATTGGTCTCTTACTGAACATTCATAACAAAAAAAAGGATGGTGTCAACGCACGACTTGACTTGGTTGAATGGACAACAGACCTGAGTTAGCACCGACGAAGACCGATAAAGGACGAACTTACCTTCCCCCTGCTTGTTACACTTTGTCCAAGGCCGAGAGAACTGAATTATGCCAGTGATTGCATGGTGTGAAAGTTCTATTTGGTTACTCCGTCAACATGAAAAAACTTATTTCGATGGAAGATTTGAAGTTAATTGACATGAAGTCTCATGATTGTCATGTGCTGGTGACACAGATGCTCCCTATTACAATTAGAAGTATTTTGCCAATCAAGATCCGAGAGACAATCATGAGGTTATGTTATTTCTTTAACAAAATTACTCAGAAGGTCATCAATCATGAAGGACTAGATGTTCTACAGGACAAGGTGGCGATGACTCTATTTCATCTTGAGATGTATTTCCCTCCATCATTTTTTGATATCATGGTCCATTTCATTGTTCACATTGTGTGAGAGATAAAAATGTGCGGGCCCGTGTTCCTACTTAGCATGTATCCGTTCGAGAGGTTCATGTGAATTCTCAAGTCCTATATATGGAATCAATCTCTGCTAGAGGACAGCATCGTCGAAGGTTATGCAACCGAAGAGGTCTTTAAGTTCTATATCGATTACATGGCTCAGATCAAACCGATAGGTGTGCCTCGATATCGCTATGAGGGGAGGATCAGGGGTATCGGGACCATCAGAAGGAAAGCAATCACTCCAGACATGGATGCGTATGCTCAAGCCCATTTCACGATTTTGCAACACATGACTGAAGTGTCCTCGTATATCAACCAGCATAAGGGCATGCTTTAGCAACAGAATAGGGAGCGGTCGGATGTTGGATCACAAGACAACACAACAATCGGCTCAACCAATGGTTGAAGGAGCGACTTGTTAGGAGCTCATCAAGTGATTTGCTGACATGGTTGGCAAAAGGGCCAACATTTACTGTTGTGACATGGCAAGGATTTGACATAAATGGGTACACATTCTATATGCAGGCTCGGGATCTAAAGAGCACTAGCCAGAATAGCAGTATCCGTATAGATGAGTTCAGTATCAATGGGTTGAGGAACTCCTTCAATGGGTTCATAGAGGAGATTTGGGAGCTCGACTACGTGCTTTTCAAGATCCCCTTATTTCTATGTCGTTGGGTCCATCTCCCACAGGTGAAGGTCGATAAGTACGGTGTCACTACCGTGGATCTCAAACGTGTCGGATACAAAGACAAACTATTCGTATTTACTAACTAAGTTGTTCAAGTTTTCTATGAACCAACCAGGCAAATAAGGAGCGTCACATAGTTTTTCATGGAAAAAAAGAATTATCAGAGTTGAGAATGCAGTGGACAAGGAAGATACAATCAATTTAATGAGTTGCCTCCTTTCGAAAATAGCATAAGGGTAAAGGAAGAACGTGACGAAAGTAACTACATACGTGTCAATCATCATGAAGGGTTAATTTTTAAAGGAAATACGTAAGTGGAATGATGAATGAAATGTTTATGTGTCATATGTTATGTATTTGCATTTATATATGTATATGAGAATGTGTGACATATATGTCAATTTGTATTTATGTATATAAGAATACGTGATATATATGTGAATATGCATTTATGTATTTGAGAATGTGTGATATACATGTGAATTTGCATTTATGTATATGAGAATGAATCATTTGTGCATATGATGAGAATGTGCGATATATATGTGAATTTGCATTTATGTATATAAGAATATGTGATATATATGTAAATGTGAGTACGGAACATCACAGACGGTTTGAAGTAAAACCGTCTATGATATATGTATATGTATATATATATATATATATATATATATATATATCTACTACTTAAAAGCACGAGTTGGTGGTCGTCGGTCCGTTCTTCCTCGACTCTCTACAACCGTTCAATCATACCACGAAGCATCCGAACCATCCTTTTCTATCGATGCAGCCGGTCACATAGCATCTGAGCAGTTCTGCAACCCCTCGTTCTCCATTGCGGGCAAACCACCCCTACTCGGACGCTCGCACCCCACCCGCGTCGCCTCCTGCTCTGCCTCCCACCTCCTCCGCGCCCGCAAACCCCCTCACGCCCCAATCCCGCGCGCCGCCGCTCTGCCTCCCCGGCGGTCTTCACTTTCCCTATCCCCTCCTACCCGATCTCCGCTCTCAAACCCATCCTCACCAGATTCACCAAACCCTAGAGGTCGCCACTGCAGCCATGGCACCGAGCTCCCCATCCTCGCCACGCCTATGCCCGCAAGTGGGTCTCCTCCGCCAAGGCTGAGGCCGAGCTCGATCGCCTTCCACGCCCCTCACCCCCTTTGTGTTGCCCGATGCCGATGGCAGTGCACATCGGCGACGAGTTGGTGTGGCCCAGCCTGGTGACGAGGGACATGTCGAAGGTTTGCGGCGGCGGTTGGAGGGGACCGTGCGTCATGGTCCGGATCCTTTCGGATCTACTCCGGCAGCGCGGATCTGACCGGATCTGGCCATAACGACGCTGCGGAGAAGGGAAAGAGGCGACGGGCGCCATGTATGGGGACTATCGGACTACCGTGAGTTTTATGTACCAATTTCCCTTCAATTCTTGTATTGCTCATCTTTACGGCAGATTCTGCCATGGAGTGGGTTAGATTCTTTGATTAATTCTTTGTTTGTTAAATTTGTGCCTCTTTTACAGTAAATCAGAGATCGATGTCTTTTTCAGTGGCTCTACTCACTGTGAAGGTTAATATGTTTGTGTGAATTTTTATGGATCGATTTTCCTCTTGATGTCCATTGATATGATGCCGTTCATTTAGATTAGAGTTTTTTAGGATTACTTTTAGTAGATGCATTTCTGACTGGCCATTAATGTGTACTGAAACAATTATCATCTAACATTCCTTATTTCTAATCTTTTGTTCCTCATCACTTCTCCTCACGCAGGCCAAGCATCCCTGACTGCAGTGACCCCTTGTTGCTCCTTGACCTCCAAGAAGAGAAATGATGTTATTGAAAAAATAGCTGTAGTTTTTGTTGAATAATGTTATGATGTGTCGATCACCATCAACATACTTCCTCACTAATGCATATCTTGTTTAACATGCAATCACAAATGCACCTCCTAGCTTGTATAACTGATAATCTATTTTACTTCTTTCAATCATACCTTTACTTTATCAATGAATTATTTGTTTGGCTTTGCAGATTGAAGTTGCAATGTCGGTCTTGGTTTAAAGGAAGAAGGTGTTGAATCTGGTACAAGCGGTACAACGTTGAAAGTATTACCTCCATGGATGATCATAGAAGGCATGAATCTTACAAAAGAACAAAGAGGAGAGACCAGTACATCTAAACTGGATGAAAAATTAGAAGTCAAGGATGTCAAAAAATAGGACTCGAAAGAAGATGAGAAGAGTATCTGAGTCGACAGGGTGAACATAAATTGACTTTTCAAATCAAGATTTATTTGCTATTTTGAAAGGTTTTGTATTAATTATTTTTATTGTATAGGATGAATACATAAAGGCTTATTATGAGGCCACGAGGAAAAGACAGGAAGAAGAGGATGCAAAAGGAGGATGCGATGGGAAGGTCGGACATTTGCTTCGAATCTAATTCTAAGCGGCGGTGGGCATGAAGTCCAAACTTGAGGATGGGGACGATGAGAATGAGGGTCTTGAATGGGAAGAAGACCAACTGCGGTATCTTATGCTTCTTTAGTTTCCTTGGCTTCAATAATATCGTTTAGTGTAAATGTATGTAGCTACAAAGCGGAGGTGATTTAATGTTTCTAATAAATGGTGAATTAACTGTTATCTGGGTTTGACAATCTAAGTTTTTATACGGGTGAACATGGTATTTTGATTTCTTAAAAGCGACGACCTTTGTTCATTTGTTAGCTAATACCATGACCCGGTTTGTAGGAATGCCATAATTGATTCCGAGAATTAAGAACTAATTGTTGTGCCTTTGGAATTGTTGAAATTTCATCATTTGTTTTAGTAACCATAAAGTATACATACGCAAAGG
The DNA here is from genome assembly GCA_036346245.1 of Bonia amplexicaulis. Taxonomy (NCBI): domain Eukaryota; kingdom Viridiplantae; phylum Streptophyta; class Magnoliopsida; order Poales; family Poaceae; genus Bonia; species Bonia amplexicaulis. The sequence goes on from CM070741.1 coordinate 16,560,511, forward strand.
ACCCTGTGCTTAAAGAAAAAGAAAATGGTATTTTGTAAACTTTGCTATGGACTTATCAGCAAAATATCCTTCCTATTTGGGGAATGAATATTATCCTATCCATATTGGTTTCCATCTTGGCATGTGCTTGTGGACATTTTTGAACATTATGAATCAAAGGTTTATATGTTAGATATTTCCTAAATCTCAATGTGTCATCTTTCAGTTTTCATTACTATTATAAAAGAACGGGTTGGTGATTGTACGTTCATTCTTCTCCAACCGCTCTATTCCCTCAACTTCTCATCATTCTCCACTTTCCAACCAATCTGAGCAACTCTCTTCTATAGCACTATTCTCTATACATTCAATGAAATTTATTTCCAGTGGGATCATTGTAAATTCGTTCTTCGTTTTCTTTGATTTAGTCTCTTCATCTATGTTGTAGAGAAAGTTGTATGTAAATCCAGATTGAACTTTACTCCCATCTATATATATGTACAACATTTTTCATGGACAAGTGAAGTGCTTATCGGTATATATGGTTTTTAAGGTCACTCATGCCGTTTCCGTATAATCAGTTATTACCCATGTGGCACCAAAGCTTGTACATAGTTTTTCCTTCTTTCTTAATGCATACATGATTTGTATTTTACAGTTTTGACTTATGATTGCTTTGTTTTTGCGGAGCATATTTTTTGCTCACATGTTGTTTGTCCATTTCATAGTTAAATATTATCACCAAGCCTTTGTAGTTAAGCACTTTTGTTCTTGAAACCAAAGATAGTTTGATTATGCAAGTCAAACACTACATTTCCATTCATTTCTTGAGAGTTGACATGTCACCACAACTTTATTTACATTGTTAGTTCTGATTCTTTTTATTGTCATTTGAGTGACCTGTGATTGTTATGCTTGTGGTCAGTGCCTTCCCTGTATGTAGAAAACTTGGTTTCATACTGACGTTCTTCTTATTTTTTCAGGTTTTGGTGCATTCATCATTGGGATCTATTGGCCATGTAAAGAAATGCATCAATGCATTGTGCACTTAATTCAAACTGGCATGTTTATGCTCCTCGAAAAAACATCGATGACACCTCTGATTTATGTGCTTAAAAGATTTGTGTGTTAACTGCCAATTTTTTTCAAGTAGAACCGTACTTCTCTGATGGCTGTAACAAGAAACGAGGCAAAACTAAATAGTTGACATTTACCGATCTCTTTAAGTTAGTTCACCATCATGATGCTCCCGGTTAAGTAGCAACAAGGACCTTGTGTAAATGTAAGTAGGCTTGCTAACGTTGTAAAGTTTGTGCCGTCAAGTAATTCCAAGTACAACTTATAAGTTAATGAGCGATATCCTTCATGAAGTAGGTGCGAGGCTATGAACATATTTTCATCTTCACATGCTTTTACTATTACATTTTATCCTGTATTGATTTTATAGAAAGTCTTCTAGATGTGGTCCATTGCCTAAATAAGTTACGAGTAACACATGAACAAAGTTGAATTGCAATAAAATGATTATACTACATTTATCATGACGCCTAGCTAGATATATCGTATCCGCTGTACTTTGCCAATGTATCTCATTCCACCGTTTTATACATCCAATTCAGAGCTTTGCTTTTTACAAAATGCTCAGATTGAATCAATTTTAAGCCAAATGGACAAATGCATTATAATGAATGTGAGATATATGGTATGTGCAATATGTTAATATATGGTTTGGGATTACGTTTGATAATATATATCACATTTTTAAGGACTTCGTTGCAACGCACGGGCACCTTACTAGTGTGTGTATATATATATATATATATATATATATAGGAAGCCTCTTTTCTACACCCGGGTGTAACTACACCTTATATCGTATCTCGCAATGTAGGGAGTATCTCGCGTAACGGAGGGTATGTACGTATAGTATACAAGTATTTAAGACCATCTAGGTGGTATGAACAATTTTTCAGAAGTGGTATGTACATTTTTTCGACATACTCCTTTTTATGCGCGTATATAAGGGTATTTACAAAATACGCAAAAAACTATGACCTCCTTTACAAGTTTTTCGTGTGGTTCACATTGGAGTATCTTATAATTAGTATACAAATGTACCTAAAGTGATAAAGGAGTATTTCAAATTTGTTTAGGTGGTATATTAGAGGTGGGTGTAACTACACCGGGTGTAGAAGGTATTTTCCTATATATATATATATATATATATATATATATATATATATATATATATATATATATATATATATATATATATATATATATATATATATATATATATATATATATATATATATATATATATATATATATATATATATATAGGAAGTATATATATATATATGATCTTGAAATAGGGCACCATGATTTCATATGCATCGATTCCATCTAAATTTGGGTATATTTTTAAAAAATATTAGTTTTAAAATTTATATATATAATCAGCATATACCTACAATCAACTATCATTAAAAAAGACAACTACAATTCAAAATTTAGTTCAAACTTGTTTGAACTAGTTAGTAAACTAGTTAAACTTGACATCCAAGAAATTTTAAAAAAATTTGCACATGATACATACCTATTTTAGACTATGGTTATGTGTGCATGTATTCATAGACAATTCTACATTAAAACCGTCTGTGATTATTCCCCTATATATATTGCAGCATAATTCCACCAGCACTTAAATGACAAAATCAACATAAAGATGTGTAAATCCTCCCAAGTCATTTAAACAGTATATTATGCTTAGAACATAAAAAATGTGGGATATCAAACCGAACTGACAAAATCCCTTTGCAATATCTTCCAGTGCTAGAACTAAGCAGATTAATTGAAATTTCAACTAGCACAACATATATGCAAAGATAAAGCAGAAATAAAACACTATCATACGAATGTGATTTACTTGAAGTAAATAGTTTTGATATTTGTCTCTAGTTCATTGTTAAGTTTACTGTTGCTTGTCCTCAGATATTCGATAAGGTAGTCTAGAGTTCAAAGCCTACCTGAGTAGAGAAATTTTCTCATAAATACGTCATCATATTCTAAATTCACCAAGAATTGGCTCAAGAATTTCTGTAGGACCGAAATGGCAACAGAGGGGGGGTGAATGGTGCCTTCAAAAATTAAAATCCTCCCCTCAAGTACTCACACAGCAGAAAAGAAACTCACTGGAAAACACAGATAGGAAGACTAAATCAAATCCAGAGAGAAAAATAAATTTCAGGCTGTTCTACTGGCAAGCGGTAGTACCGCTGATACAAGCGGTAGTACCGCTGTGTAAACGGTGATAGTACCTTTGAGCGGTAGTACCTCTCAAGGAGCGGTAGTACCGCACCAAGAACAGCAGGCGCAGAAAATCTGAAATCTGAGAAATTCGCAAGATTCTCGGATTCTTGGCTTGGGAAACTTTGAGGATAGCAAGAAAACACTCCCAAAAGAATAAGCCAAGAACCAATTTCAAGATTCCTCTAGGGAATCAAAAGAGGAGATAAAAACTTGAAAAGTACGGAGGGTTATCCAAAAATCCAAAATTCCATTCCAACTCTGATCCTTTGGCCAAGAGACTTTGCAGATATCTTAGCAATAGTCATTGGACTCTACAAGCCAAGATTCAAGCCATCACAGAGAAGGAAACACGATTCTTACAAGAACCCTAGAAATAAACAGAGAGAGCCCAAAACATCAAATCTGAGATTAAACTTGATTTGCTCTTGGGAAAACTCGATCAAATGACCATGAGGCACTATCCCAACATAGAGCAACCCATTTTACACCTTATGGGCAGGAAACAACAAGAAATCGAAAATCTCAGAAATCAAGAACAGAGGGAAAACTCGATCAAATGACCATGAGGCACTATCCCGACCGTTCTGACTTCAACGCCACCTGCGCCTAGTCCGGTCACCTCGTGTCTCGCCACGACTCCGCCTCGACGTCCTGCAGCCAATACAAACAAAAAATACATCAAATAGCACCGCTCGAAACATGAAGTAACCATATGCCCTAAATACCAAAACCAACCAAACCAAACTCAAATTTTATGCCCACATTGTTCTATCTGCGCACACGCGGTAGTACCGCCGTTGCCACTGCGGTAGTACCGCCGGCCGGTTGTACCATCATTAAGCTCTGATAGTTCATACGATGAATTCTAGAAACAAGCAAGACATTCTATTTTCCATATTTTCCAGCACACGTGTCAATTACTCATCACAAACATGGGAGCACCTGTCACATGGTCTCTCAATTTCCCACTTCTATTATCTTCTGAAAATGTCATCCACTCATTCTTTGACATCGTCGTCAGATGTGTGTGATGCACCGTCCTCTGGAAAATCTCGAAAAGGAAGAGGACTATCGAAAAGACCTGAGAGGAGATTTACCATCACAGATGTCGATGTGTCTAGGACCCCTCTCAATCCTCGCCGAGCAATGTCCGCATTTCGGAGAATAGTCGAAAGAGTTGCACATAAACGGATTGAGATTACGTTCGTTTCGTGGAAGAAGGTGACCAAAGATCAGAAAAGTTAGCTGCTGAGGGAAATGTTTTGATCGTTCGAGATCTCGGAAGAATACCAAGCCTTTGTACGATGACATGCATTACCAGCGGTATACAAAGCGTAAAAGAACTTCAAGAGGCTGCGTGTCAAGCAATACATGGAGAAGGATTTGACGCCCTTTGACAAGTATCATTCCTGGAGCCGCAATGGCAAGATTTTATGGCGATGAAGATGATAGATAATTTTAGGAGTGAAAGTGCAGCGCACAGGGCCCTCCAAGCAAAAAACACGCACCCCACAAACTCAGCACCACTGGGTATGTGGGTAAAATCCTGCAATGAAGGTAGAAGAACGAGCATGCAATCCTATAGGAGACCTCCCCGCCATTTATTGGGATCCCTGATGAGCGCGTCCAAAACTAGATAAGAGCGAGGTAATCTACTATGTCATCGAGGGGCCATCTACTTTCGAAACCTTACATACGTGGAAGTGTCCCACTGCCAGGAATCGCTGAGTGTAGAATCTTCCCAAGGCTCATTCGAGGCAGTTAGGGAGAGAGATTTACTCTCCACGGCCATGAGAAACAAGGAGCACCCAAGTCGCACGAGAGGCCTTGATCTTTATGTTCCTTGGAAATATAGCTTCCTAGAGGACTCCGAAGCATACCGAAGTAGGAAGATAGCCAAAGCTGAGCGCGAGGCACCACTACAAGAGGACATTATGGCAAAAATTAGAGATGAGATGCAAAGGTATAGGGAAAATCAGTAGGAATCCCCCGCCGCTCATGTGTTAGGCAGCCCCCAACCATCGGAGTAGCTGCGCATCCAACCCTACCTCGAAAAACGACTACCGATTTCCTGTCAATGACATCTTGGTAATAATTATTATCTCTGGAATGCTCGATCCATTTATAGGCCTATTGGAGTAGCTAATTTTATATCTTTATATAAGTGGCTATGAAGTGCAAGCTCCAAGTGAGATATACCTCCATTGCCCTATGCGCTGCTTGGAGCCAGGCGTATCCATCCGGGCTTGGGGTTTTGGTGCACGGTGTATCTCTAGTGCCAAGTTTCAAAAAAGTGAATGTGGACGGTGTTCATGCAAATTTTGAGATCGTCCTACTGCAGATGCCCCCCAACAATGAGGTCATAACTCTAGGGCAAACCATTGGAACATTCATCTAGTGGCCCAAGAGGGACATCTGCTTGGAGGCTCCTACACCTGTGCCAAGCCCACTCGGGCCATCTGCACTAGTGTGAAGTCCACTCGAGCTATTTGCACTAGTGTCAAGTCCACGAGAGCCATCTGCACTGGTGCCAAGTCCACTCAAGCTACCTGCACCGGTGCTAAGTCCAAAGGAGCTATATGCACTGGTGCCAATTCCACAGGTGCGATCCGCACCAATGCTACGTGCACAGGTGCGGCAAGGGTGCGGTGCATCTACATCTCATGACCGGTCGACTACCGTGAAGTCGATCTACAGCCGAGGCGGGAAGGGCAAACTGAAGAAAACGGATGATGAGATCATATATTTGACGTTGGCCCGAAAATTCATGCTAGGCGATCCGTTGGTTATCTCGAAAGAGTGCCTCCTAACTCTAGGACTATCTTGCTAGAGATTTCATATGTATTATATGAAATAGGCTAACATGCCGAGGGAACAACGATGCTCGGGTGTCAACATCAAGTTCATGCCACATCATCTGCAGTATAATATTCATGACTATATCTTCACGGTGGCTCACTCATTCGATGTTGGACACTGTAAGTGTGTACAATCACGGTCTACGTTTATATAATGCCAATAAATGTCATATATAACTCATTACATTTGTGTGTGTGTATATATAGATACATGGTGAATGAAGCCAGATTAATGAAATCACCAGTTGGTTCCTCGACCCACGCTTGATCACCATGGATATCATCAAGGAGGATGTGTCCCTCATTGAGAATTACATTACGAAGGCATTGGAGGGTCACCGCAACAAGAAATTCATACTTATGCTCTATAACTAGGGGTAAGTACTACACTAGTGACTATACTTGTTGAATTGTACTTTATAAGTAACATGAATTTAGGTTTAATAACCATGACATACATGTGTAGCTTTCACTAGATTCTAATTGTAATTGTACTAAAATGTAATAGAGTAATATACCTTTATTCCCTAAAGAAGAACAAAACTAACAACACAATTGTCCAACAATTAATCGACACGTAAACATATTTTCTCCATAGATAACTCTATTGTAGTCTTTCATTCCTTTCCAATGACCGAGGCTAACTTTTGGACTCATGTAGGTCGTTCGCCACGTACGTTGCAAATGTACGAAAATCCAAGGGAGGGATCGACGCCCTGCAACACGTTCTAGATTTCCTGATATTTGCTAGTACACATTAATGCTATACAACACTTCATAGTAATGTCTCTCGAACTAACAAATTCTATTTTTGTAGTGCCAGCAGCAGCTGTTGGGTAACAATACCTATGGATTCTATGTATGCCACAACATGCAACTACTTGTCGGTTCCACAAAGAACAATCCTGAGATTTGTCAATCTTGCGATAATTATTTCATACTTATCAATTTATATATGTACGCACGACATTGATCTTCATACCGACAGGTTCCGTCCATCACTACAACTCTATTGGAATAGGTCGACCTTAAATATATTCGAAGACAGTGTACGTACTTCTTGATGTCTAAAGTCATAAAAGAAAATGAAGAATTCCACAATGTAGAATGAATTTCATTGGGATAAGATTGAGCTTAATTGTTCATATGTGTATCTGTATTTTATTTCTGTTAATTGATTTGTGAAATGGATATTCTTGTTTATGAAATGAATGAATGTAAATTGGATGTATATATATTGTATTGATCTGCTTGTTTCAGAGGGCATGGCTAGCATTTCCTAAGGCTAGCCAATAAACAGAAATAGATTTAAGAACAGAAAAAATATCATAGACAGTTATTAACTCATAGTCGTCTGTGATAGTTGACTATCACAGACGGTTTGTAGTAGAAACTGTCTGTGATATATAGTTTATCACAGATAGTTTGTAGTAGAAACCATCTATGATATTTAAATGTCACAAATGGTTAATAGTTGAAACCGTCTATGATAAACCATATATCACAGACGGTTTCTACTACAAACCATTTATGATAATCTGCAACATAGACGGTTCAAAAGCCGCCTGTGATGATCTTGTATTATTTTTTTTCTCGAACACGCAGGAGAACTGCGTATCATTATATTAAGAAGAAAAAAGAGTCAAAAGAGACTCAAACAGACTCAAAAAAAAAGCCAAGAATACAAAAAGACGACCAAAAGACCACCCACACAACCAAGCTATGGCCAAATGCGTCTGAGGCCTTTGGCCCCTGCCACACACCACATTTTTGCCTCATCTCTGATCTCTTGCACTAAAACGCTAGAGTTAGGGGAGGCCCCCTCAAAAACACATCTATTCCTATGCTTCCAAATCCACCAAGCCACCAACAGAACTAAAGAATTAAATCCCTTCTGGTATTGTTTATGTAGTTGCCGCAGAACTTGGCGCCACCAACCAAATAAGTTAGAATCAATGGGCCCAGGTGCATGGTGCTGCATGCCAACATTGGATAAAACTGTGAACCACACTGTTCTTGAGAACACACATGTGGTGAGCAGGTGTTGGACATCTTCTTCCTCTTGATCACAAAGTGGGCATTTTTCGGGATGGTCCAGTCCACGACGAGCCAAACGGCCGGCGGTCCAACATCGATTAAGAGAAGCCAACCACATGAAAAATTTGCAGCGAGGGGGTACCCAAGATTTCCATATCTCTCTCCAAAGCTCAAACTCAACAGCCCCCACAAAGAAACGCCTATAGGCAGATCTGGTGGAGACTCCCCTGACGGTGAAGGAACCCATAAGTGTTGATCCTCCACTCCAGGAGCAAGGGTCACCTCCGCTAACAAATCCCACAGCTGAAAATACTCCAAAAGCGCCTCTGTAGACAGACCACCACTAATATCACGGACCCAAGTAGTATCAGTTAAAGCCTCCTGCACAGTTCTGCAGTTTGCAAATTTCCGCTTCACATACTTACACAGGGATGGCGCAAGGTCATGCAAGGATTTTCCATGTAACCATTTGTCAAGCCAAAAAAGTGTTTTGCGACCATCACCTATAATTGAGATGACTGAGGTGGTGAACAAAGCAACCAAAATGGGGTGTACGTGGATATCCAGACCAGCCCATGGACGATCAGGTTGTGTCTTCCTTAGCCATAACCATCTCATCCTCAAAGCCCACCCAAGCACTTCTAGATCAAGTATTCCCAGTCCACCAAGCTCAATTGGCCTCTTTACTCGTCCCCAAGCAACAAGGCAATGTCCACCATTTACTTCCTTGCGACCTTTCCAAAGAAAAGCTCTTCGAATCTTGTCAATGGTTTTAATAGCCCATTTGGGAAATTCCAATGCAAAGAGCTGAAAAATAGGTATTGCCGTGAGTACTGCGCAAACAAGAGTGGCTCTCCCAGCCGGATGCATCATGGCTGCTTTCCACCCAGGTAGCTTATTTGCTATCTTGTCGATGATTGCATAGTAATCAGCCTTAGAAAGCTTTGTAATGGACAAAGGAAGCCCAAGGTACCTACATGGGAAGTCTTGTACGTTGCAAGGAAAGGATGTTTGTACTGCCTCAATGTCCTGCACTCGGCATTGGATTGGGCTTACCGAGCACTTATTGATATTGGTGACCAACCCCGAAGCTTCAGCAAAGACTCGGAGAATTTCTTTAATCATTTCCATATCTGCCACACAAGGCCGCAAGAACAGTACTACGTCATCAGCATAAAGAGATACCCGCTGGCTTGAACCTCGCAATAGAAGGGGCTGTAGCAGGCCATCATCGCTCGCCTTGTTGATTAGAGCATTAAGCACATCCATGACAATAATGAACAACATTGGTGATAGGGGATCGCCTTGTCGCAATCCCCGTTGATGGTAGATTACTTCTCCTGGCACTCCATTCACCAACACTCTTGTAGAAGAAGACCTCAAGAGATTGGACAGAGTGTTGCACTGTTGGATATATAGTCAATTTTCGGCATATTTTAATCCAGAAATTAAGTATATATAACATGACATACAAGAGCATGAGTGATTCAACAATCATGTATTCATATTCGCTAATGAACAAGCTAACGGACACCTATTAACATATTCACGGTATACGAAATGAATACATCGGAGGAGAGTTCAGGTTATACCCTCGGTGGGCGGTGTCGGTGACACCGGATGCGCCGTTACCATCAGTCGACATGATGGCCTATTCGATGTAGTCGATCGAGGCTTGATGCAGGACGAGGCGTGATGCAGGAAGATGTTCGCAGTGTAGTATCGCGAGCAGTTCACCACCAGGACGAAGACGAAGTCACAGAATGAGTAGTCGCGCCAATGCGCTCCCCAAAAACTTGATCGCCCGTCTACCCGTGCAGGTACTCAGACGGACGGAGTTTGAGGCCTAGTCGCCCGAGCCTTCTGCGCGCAAGGTTCGGACGGAGATTCGAGAGATAGCGACAACAAAAGCAGAACTAACCTTTATGTACCGTATGGAGTAGAGAGCCCTCGTAACAAGAAAAACGAAGAGCCAGGGTAACCATTAGTCACTAGTAACTGCAACCATTACTCGAAAGTAACTGCAGCCATAAACTACTAGTAACTGCACCGTTACAGCCAGCCAATCGTTAATACCATTTACTGCGAGTCAGAGCGTTTCACATTGAGGTTGGTCCCAAAAATCAGTATGTCATCAACATACAAGCACAAGATCACTCCTTCTCCCCCACCATAGCGATAGTACACACATCTGTCGGCTTCATTCACAACAAAGCCAGCAGATGTCAAAGTTCTGTCGAACTTCTCATGCCATTGCTTAGGTGCTTGCTTTAGGCCATACAAAGATTTTAACAACTTGCACACCTTTCCTTTTTGACCATCTACCACAAACCCATCTGGTGATCCATATAAATCTCCTCCTCCGACTCTCCATTTAGGAAAGCTGTCTTAACATCCATTTGATGAGCGAGAAGACCATAAGAAGCGCCAAGGCAAGTAGTACTCGAATTGTGGTCGGTCGGACAACGGTGAATAAGTATCAAAGAAGTCCTCGCCTTCTTTACGAGTATAACCCTTGGCCACAAGCCTTGCCTTGTACTTTTCAATTGTACCATCGGGCCTAAGCTTTTCTTGAAAACCCATTTACATCCTCTGGTTTACACCCATAAGGACATCAACAACCTCCCAAGTTCCATTAGACATAATAGAATCCATCTCACTCCGTCCTGCTTCCTTCCAGTAGTCAGCATCAGGAGAAGAATATGCCTCTTCAATGGTTCTTGGAGTGTCATCCATGAGGTATACAATGAAATCATCACCAAAAGATTTTGCAATCCTCATCTCTTACTCTTTCGAGTACCTTCATTATTATCCTCCTCGGATTTTCCATAGCGTTTGCTCAACATGTTCTATCGGCACAAAAGAATCAAGGAAATTATAGGTTCTTGACTAGATGAGCTAGGTACATCACATTTCATAGGAAATTCATTCTCAAAAATGTAGCATCTCTGGACTCTATGATTGTACCAACACGCACGTCGGTACTCAGTTTTATAATTAAGAACCTATAACCCACGTGTGCATAGCATAACCAAGAAATACACAATCTACGGTTTTGGTCCAAGTTTACGCTTCTTGACAATTGGCACGTTAACTTTGGCCAAACATCCCAGTGCGCAAGTATGAGAGAGTCAACTTCTTCTTTTCCCATTCCTCGAATGGTGTTACTTCTTTGTTCTTTGTAGGAACTCTATTCAGGACATGACACGCGGTCAATATAGCCTCACCCCACCATTCCTTAGAAAGTCCCGCAATGTCTAACATGGCGTTAACCAAATCAGTTAGAGTGCGGTTCTTTCTTTCGGCAACCCCGTTTGATTTGGGAGAATAGGGTGGCGTCCTCTCATGAATAATTCCATGTTCCTCACAAAATGAAGTAAACTCATTTGAAAAATACTCTCCCCCACGATCAGACCTTACCCGCTTGATTTTTCTTTTAAGTTGGTTTTCTACCTCAGCTTTATAGATCTTAAAATAATTAAATGCTTCATCTTTTGTTTTCAATAAGTACACATAGCAAAATCTAGTGCAATCATCTATAAGCGTCATGAAATATTTCTTTCCACCTTTAGTCAATACGCCATTCATCTCGCACAAATCGGAATGAATGAGTTCTAACGGTGCCAAATTCCTCGCCTCTTTTGCTGCCTTGTGAGGCTTGCGAGGTTGTTTCGATTGAACACACGCATGGCACTTAGAACCTTTGACCAAAGTGAATTTCGGGATTAAACTCATATTAGCTAAGCGCGTCATACACCCAAAGTTAACATGACAAAGTCGTGAATGCCAAACATTGGATTCATCATCATCGTTACACACATGGTTCACAACTTTATTATAGGAATCCATCAAAGAGAAACGAAACAAGCCTCCGCTTTCATAACCTTTACCAATAAATGTTCCATACTTAGACACGACACATTTATTGGACTCGAATGTAAGCTTAAAACCATCTCTAACGAGAGAGATCCCGACGAGATTCTTCTTTATTGAGGGGACATGCTGCACGTTCTTCAGCTGCACGGTCTTTCCCGAAGTAAACTTCAGATCGACCGTACCAACACCATGAACAGCTGCATGCGATCCGTTCCCCATCAACAAGGAGCAACCTCGGCAGGCCTGATAAGATGAAAACAAGGAAATATCAGCACACACATGAATATTAGCACCAGTGTCAACCCACCACTCAGGTGATTGACAAACCGAAAGAACTGTAGGTAAATAATTACCATACCCGATGTTCCTCCGGCATCACTAATAACCATGTTGGCGGACTTCTTACGCTTATCCTTATGATCGGACAATCCTTAGCCCAATGGCGAATCGCCGCACACAAAGCAGATGCCCTTTCCTTTGCCTTTCTTCTTAAATTGATGGCGGCCTTAGGCTTGACAAAAGGCTTATTTTTCTTCTTATTGTGGATAGCCTGAGGGTTCTTCTTCTGCACCAAATTGGCACTAGAACCTCCCTCGTGACAACTTTCTTGCCACGAGTATCTTTTGCCCTCGCCTTCTCTTCAACACCAAGAGTACCAATGAGATCGGAACACCGAACTCCCGCCTCTTGTGTTTTAGAGAGGTAGCAAAATATGACCAAGAAGGTGGTAACTTGGCGATAATACCGCCACCACAAACTTGTCCAGTAACTCGCACTTATTATTCTCAAGCTCCTTTGCCGGTAGCACGAATCTCATGAGCTTGTTCTACTACGAGCGATCATCGACCATCTTGTAGTCATAGAAGCGCTCCATGACATCGACTCCTTGCCAAGATCGGAAACTCCGAACTTGGCCTCAAGTGCATCCCACATCTCTTTGCCCGTAGGCAAATGCATGTACACATCCACAATGTTATCTCGCAAGTATGTTGACAAGTGCACCTCGAAACAAGTTATCCGCTAAATTGAACTTGCGTTCGTCCTCGTGAGATAGAGGCTCGTGGGCTTGCCTTGCGCAACATAAAAACATTCCATGGCAAGTAAACCACAGGATCGCACGTGCACGCCATCTCTTAAAATTTGAACCATCAAACGGAGGGTGCGGCTTAGCGACGACGCAAAGCCAACTACCGAAAAGACCTATCAACTTTTTGGATTGTTGGATATATAGTCAATTTTCGGCATATTTTAATCCAGAAATTAAGTATATATAACATGACATACAAGAGCATGAGTGATTCAACAATCATGTATTCATATTCGCTAATGAACAAGCTAACAGCAGCACCTATTAACATATTCATAGCGCACAGAAATGAATACATCAGAGGAGAGTTCAGGTTATACCCTCGGGCGGGGCCAGTGTCGGTGACACCGGATGCGCCGTTACCATCAGTCGACATGATGGCCTATTCGATGTAGTCGATCGAGGCTTGATGCAAGACGAGGCGTGATGCAGGAAGATGTTCGCAGTGCAGTATCGCGAGCAGTTCACCACCAGGACGAAGACGAAGTCACAGAATGAGTAGTCGCCAATGCGCTCCCCAAAACTTGATCGCCCGTCTACCCGCGTGCGGTACTCAGACGGACGGAGTTTTGAGCCTAGTCGCCCAGAGCCTTCTGCGCGCAAGGTTCTGGACCGGAGATTCTAGAGATAGCAGCAACAAAAACAGAACTAACCTTTATGTACCGTATGGAGTAGAGAGCCCTCCGTAACAGCAAAAACGAAGAGCCAGGGTAACCATTAGTCACTAGTAACTGCAACCATTACTCGAAAGTAACTGCAGCCATAAACCACTAGTAACTGCACCGTTACAGCCAGCCAATCGTTAATACCATTTACTGCGAGTCAGAGCGTTTCGATTTTCGAATAGATAAAGAAAAATGCGCCCGCACCCGACACGCCTGCGTGCGCTCGCGCTCGCGCGCGCGCACACACACACACACACACGCACACGCACACCACCGCACGGCGGCACGCGGCTCGGCTCGGCTCGGCTCGGCTCGGCGTGTGGCGGCGGCGAGCAGCAGCGGCATTGGCTCTCTCCAACTTCACAAGGGGTTACCACGTTCCACCATTTAAAGTGGTGTAACTCTCATTCAATTCTCCATATGGTACTAAATAGTTTTTTCCATGTGTGTCTAGGAATTTCATTGGATTAATTGCTAAATTAAATGGACCAAACCCAATTAATCCAACATGCACCACATGGTGCCGAAACCCAGGTGTCTCAAAACATGTATCGAGAATGCCCAGAATACCGTGTCGAAGGCCTTAGATCTACACAAGCAAAAGGAACCTCGAGTGCTCCTCAAATTGGATATATGATCTTGTATTATTACTGGTCCATAAACTCAGATGGCTCATAAAACTATCTGTGATGACGTTTTTGAACGGTCTATGATGACATGTTGTGCACTAGGGTAAAGTTTAGTCTTAGAAACCTCACAAAGTGACCGCTATTTCCGAAACAAAGCGACGGCCAAAAATTTATGTGTTCATATTGAAGTCCAAATTTTGTTATTGGTGTTAGCATGGCTATAAAGCCAAGGGGTGCGGTGAAATTGTTTTATGTTTTATGCAGAAAAATGATCTTTTAATCATGAAATTTTGCTTTGTTTAAGTTCTCACGCCACTGCTCGCTGTCTTCTACCCGTCGTTCGCATCATCCTCTCTTACACCTACATCGCAAAAAATTACGTGATCGGAGCGCTTTCCCTGTAAGCTCTCCGAGTTGTTCTGTTCGTTTACATGGCTGCTGTATAGACTATGTATTGTTGTTGCTATCCCTGTTATACTACTTGTTTGTGTAGTTTCCTTATGGTTTACGAATACTAGTTATTGGCTCATTGGTTTACGTAGCTCTGTTGTGGTTTACGTGAATTAATCTTTGTGAACTAATTTACGTATTCCTGGAATTAAATTAGTCATATAAGTGCACAAATTTCTGACATTTTTTGCACATATCCTTTTCTTTTGTATTCTAGTTTGAGAACTACTTATTTTCTTAAAACGTGGATTTGGCTCCGGATTGCTTTTTTTTAATTTCAGGGTTTCTCTTAATTTGGAAGTTACTACATGACAGGTTTCACACCAAGGCTCAATAGAATCTAGACATTTGATAGTAGCAACGCTATGTAGTCCAATTAACCAACGGCCAATCGCTTATATAGTAGGAACGCACAGGAGCTAGGTGGTATGCACCGGATATTGTCCTCTCGTCATGCATCTTACGAGAGTAAATTACATTTTAGATTGCTAAACATGCACATGCATTCTCAGCAAGATTTATTAATGTAGAGTTCACTCAACATTTAGATCCTTAAATTTGCCTAGTGTTCACTTAGGCCCAAAAGGTGCAAGTCTAACGACCTTAAGCAAATTTACAGGACCTAAATGTTACATGTTCTAAAGTTTTTTTTTTTTGAAAAATATATGCTCTAAAGTTCAATATCCTTCTAATTCAACATCCATGCAGTTAACAACCTACTGTGTAATTTACTCTCTTTAACATGAGCGGAACACCGTAAGCTATGTCGGTTGATCCTTTAATTCACTACTCAATGGCATTGAGGACAAACCGAAGGAAAATGTCACATACCACTGTGGAGGGAGCACTTTTGGATCAGGGAGACAGAAGCATCATGCCTGAAACAGTGGTGATCACTGCGATCTACATGGCAATGATTTTCTGCGGAGAACCCGGTGTGCATTGACATGTCATGTTCGAATCTCTCTTTTTCGTCCTTTCCGAACGACTTTCCTCTGCTTTCCATATTGCAATTATGAATCTCTGCACTTGAGTATTGGGCGGTCATGTCTGGAGTTGATATTTCAGGGCCCGGGTGTGTGCAAGTACTACGTACATGACTTCATGCACGAAGCATGTCATTTCTTTTTATGTTGATGCACGTCATTCTGGTGTGGCGACAGCAGAGGCAAATTGCTGAGCGGAGGGGACCCACCTAGGTGTGTATTATTGTCATTTTTGTCCACTGAGTTTAGCCCCTAACGAAGGCCCGGTTTTTAATACGGGAATTTCTCCAGGCTCCTACGAAATTTTGAATGAAATAAGGCATAAAAAGAGGGAGCACAAGTTAGTCCTGCATATGAGGTTGAGCTGGATCGGGTTGTCAGACCAGCCAATTTAACTCAACATGATGGAAGGATTAAAAGTTACCACTCCCTCTTTTCTCAATATGAAGTTTGACAATCTGCGTAGTCAAATATCTTTTGAATTCGACCAAAAATATATGTAAAATTATTCAGAGAGAGAACGTATGAGTATTTCACTAGTTCTGCCTTTCAGAGTATTTTGATAAATATAACATATTGGCACAAAATTTGCTCAAAAGCTCAGTCTACAGTGAGACGAATCTACGTATGCATAGCACCACACTTATACTTTTGTCCTCGTTTCATGTAAAAAGGTTAACCTGGAGGTTTTACGTTTGGACCCAGCAAGCATTATATACTACCACAACTCACTTTCGACAAATATTGTGGGACGACTGCACAACTCCACATGGGCTAACACACTTGATTTTAGATGAATTTAGACACAAATTTTTCTTAATTTGGATTTAAGATGAATGAGAATAGACCTTTCAAAGTTTGGAGTTTTGAATTAATTCTAGAAAATAATAAAGGGGAGAGAATCCCTCTCACTGGCAGGTGGGGCCTAGGGATTTTGATTTTTTTTTCTACTTATTTTTTTATTGAAAAGCTAGAGTGCATGACAGGTGAGATCCACATGGTTTTTGTTTTCTTTTTGAATTAATTCCTAAAGGAAAATTGTAACAGCCAGGCTGTTTATTTAAAATTTTTGGAGTAAAAAAAATAAATTAAAATATTAAATTACATTAACTTGGTTTAAAATAAAAATTATTATTTTGTTGCTTAAGATTTATTTTGATTTGCCCTGATTTTCTGCTTTTGAAAAAGCAGGTTGTGAAAAGTAATTTCAGTAAAAACATAAAAAGATTATTAAGTAAAAGGATATTTTGAATTTCTATAAAATCCTATTTCAAATAAATTATTTAAAGTCATTTGTCATTTATTTGGATTTTCTGAGTTTTCCTGGAGTTTAAAATCTATTTCAAAATTAAAATGTATTTTTAGTATGAACATATAATACCAACATAAGTAGTAAATATTTTATTTAAGTTCAAAATATATCCAGGAACTTCTGTGAATTTTCGTAGAATTTTTGGAATTTATTTCATATTTTTCTAAGCCTTTTTGAATTTTTCAGGCTTTTCTGAAAATCTAAAAACAAAAAAAAACAAAACCCTCCATCCAGCCGACGCGTGGATGGCCCAGATCCACCCATGTCGCCGCCTCGATCCCGCCTACCCTCTCTCTCCGTGCGACGCGTGGACGGCCCAGTTTGCGCCATGCCGCCTCCCGGCCCATGCCGCCGTCCCCTCCCACTTAAACCCCCACAACCACCCGATATCCATTCCCCGACGTGTGGCGCCATCCCCGCCGCCCGCGCCCATTCCCCCCTCTCTCCCTCTGCTGACTGGGGCCCACCCGTCAGCATCATCTTCCTCCTCTCCTCCGTCCCCGCGCGAAAGCCGCCATCGCCGCCGCCATTCCCGCCGCCCCTCGCGCGCTCGGATTCTCTCTCTCGCTCCCTCCCTTTTCTTCCTTTCTTCCCCCTCTAGCCCGAATCCCCCCATTCCCACACCACGTCCGCCCTAACCTCACTGTGATTTCCGCCGCCCCGCGCCATCTCCGTGAGGAATTTCACGACCCATTGCCCTCCGCCCCTATAAATACCACCCCGGCTCCACCTCTCTCCGCACTTGCTCCCTCCGCTCCTCTTCCCTCCCAGCGCCCCTCTCCGTCGGTGATGTGGCGGTGCTGTGGCCGCCACCATGCGCCCGTCACCGCCACCTCGGCGCCTTCCCGCCGTCGGTCCGCCACCCGCCACCCGTCCCACCTCAGCCCCTCCTGCAGTCCGTGGACTCAGTCCACATGGACCGGGCCCACCTGTCAGTGTCGGCCCACCCCAGGGCTGACGCCTGCTAACGCAATAAATCTATTTTCTCGTAGAAAAATAATTCGGCCGAAAAGTAAATTCTCTGCTGACGCAATAATTGCATTTTCCTTTAGAAAAATAATTCCAGAAAATCTCTTTTTCCTTTTTCTCTGAATTTAAACTTCCCGATGCCCGTTCTCCTTTGTCCTAACTCCGATTTAGCTCTTTCAAATTTCTAAATTCATAAAAAATTTCAATCTATCTATTTCTGTCATCCTTTTAAATATTTGAAATTTATTTGGAATTTCCAAATTTACATTTCAAATTTCAATACCTAGTTCATTTTCAAAACCTCAGTTCCATTCCAAATTTTATGTGCACTTCCAAAATTCAAATTCAAACCTTGTAAATTCTCCCTAAAATACATTCTATTTTTCTGGGTCCAAATATTTCTTCAGTAATTTCTTTTCCAACCGATCTTCCAGAAATTCATTCTCCCTCGTATGAGCCCCGAATCCGTTGAAACTTCCTCCTAAATTCATATAAAATTATAAACTTACTTCCAGTAAAAATATTATATTTTTCTAATTTTGTTTGTATTTATTTGTTTGTTTGTTTTGGCGTTTTGCGCATAGAACCTGACGTCATCGAAGAATTCTCACACCCGCAGCAAGAAGGTCAAGACAGCGTGCAAGAAGGCAAGTCTCCTTTGAACATCTTGTACCTATGTGTACCAAAATAGTTTTATTATTTTAAATTTAATGCATTTGCTATGTTACATAAAATGATAATTTCTATTGTAAGGATAATAGCTAAACCGATAATTTTTATGCCCTCATTTGATATTGACAACCATGTACCTTTGTCACCATATGTTTCTCTTACCTCAGTATTGAGATTATTATGTAATTGTTAATTTTAAAATGGTAGTAATTGCTTAGACAAGCTAGTCGGTTAGTATAACTCTTCGGGTGAAAAATTGATATGAATGATTTCATATTTCTATTTAGTGGCAATAAGTATTGCTGTTGTTTTTAAACTAAAATAAAATGGTGAAAATTGTTTTAGACTTGGGCGGATGGTAAGATTAGATTGGTGCGGATTTAGCACGAGAACTTGTAAAGTGTATGTTCCGTCGTAGTCATTAAGGACCGACGTATGTGTTTGTCCAGACTAAGCACTACCGTACAACCACAAGTCTATATGGGTACGACCTAACTGATTAACTTACGATAGTCTAGTTTAGGTAACACAAGTGGAAAGTGGGTGCCAGGGATTTACTGGTTATTCACAACGAGGGACAGAGATTTACTGTACTCATATGGCGCAAGAGGGGGCTTCTGACTGGGTGGATTTAATCCCTCAGCAGTGAAACCTCAGTGGGTGGTGACTAGCTAAACTAGAGTAAGGTAAAAGCTTTGTGATATTTTATCTAGGTCTCATGCCTAAAGAAGCATGTTGGCTATTAAGATGACTTATCTTTTGTGGGTAAAGTTATACATCCTCTGCAGAGTGTAAAACTATTCGAATAGCCATGCCTACGGTCAAGGGTGGGCAAGGAATGCATTCACATGGTAGATCTTTGGTTTTAATTTTTAAAGGAAAAGTTTTGGGAAGTCGAGAGTGGATGGAACTCTCGGGGTTGTCTTGGCGGATGGAGCCAGTATGGGTGGATGGAACCCGTGATCTTAAACCTTGGCGGTTAGAGCCAGTCAACTAGTGTTGGTGGATGGAACCTTCACTAGAAAATTATTGATAGTTTCTGTTAAAACAATTACTTTATTAAATTAATACCTTCAAAAAAATTTAATAGTATTTGAAATAAAATATTGCTTTGTGCAAAAGAACCATATAACCCTTCTTTGTTAAGCCTTGCATCTACTGCATTTTCTTAAGACTTACGGAGTACTTTATGTACTCACATGCTACACTCAAAGCAAATCTCAGAGGAATATGAAGCTCAAGAAGGAGATTCGACGAAGGCTTTCCGGAGTACTAGGTTTAGATTCCCTAGTCAATTGCCTGTGGCGTATTGATGCGTCTTCACCGGATTTTACTTTTGCTTCCGCTGTGTTTTGTGTTTTGTGAGTTTGTGAGGTCTTGAAACCCCAGTTGTAATAAAGAGACCTTTCGGTCTGTACTCTCTATTATTGTAATAAAGCGTTGTTGGTTATGTAATCATCACTGTTTGACTGTGTGCACTAATTTTGATCTGGGACTAGTGTTGTAATACACAGAGGGTCCGGATTCGATAATCTGGGGTCCCGACAAAAATCCCCAAAGGCTAACAGATGGATTCATGCACTATTCAGCATTGTGAACTAGGCTCACATGTCAGTGGCTCATATTTATTTAACTAGTTTTAAAAGAGTTTTTAATTGGCAGGGGCCTACATGTCATAAACTGAGCGACTTAATGAAATGGGCCTGCATGTCAGTGGGTGATTAATTAAACTTAATGACTTATCATTTAACTTAATTAAACTTTCAAATTTGACTAAACGCATGCTACAGTGTTGTCTTCCTTCATCAGGGGGTGTAATGCTCGTCGCGAGCCACCCACACCCACGCGCGAAGCTACATGGCTCAATTTGAGCTTGTCGGTGAACGGGGATGGTCACAGCGACAGCGGTGGCTCAGCTCATGGCAGTATGGCGAACAGCGAGGAGACATGCTAATTCCTTGTACTGAGGGCATCTACAGGGCAAGGTAAGGCTACCTGAGAGGTCGGCGAGGTCCAAGGATGGCTGAGGAAGCACGACGGTGAGAGCCCGAGGCGGCGGAAGGTTGGAGCACGGCAATAGAGAGCTACAACAGCCACTAACCTGATTGGAGTACAAGGATAGTCAGAGGAGGTGATGGTGGTGCTCTATCCTGAAGGAATCGAACCGCGGCTTCCATAGCGACGATCACAACAGTGGCTAGAGTTGGATAAGAAAGGCACCTCCGGCAAGCTTCAACTGATGGGGGAGCAATTGCTCGGAGAGGGAGGGGGTGTGAGGTGTGGTGAAGCTACTGAGGACTTGGCAGGGTTCTTATGGGGGCCAGAGCGATCAGGCAACATGGGGCGAGTACTGCAGTGGTGATGAGGTGTCTCGGCAGCTTCAATGTGTAGCACCCACATAAACCCAAGGTGGAATACTACTATGGAACGTCATCGCCAAGAAATAAAAGTAGTAATACTAAAAGGCAATAATAGAAATTCATACACCAATTAAAACTTTTAAAGTACTTTATTAAATAATCAACGGAAGCTGGAATAATGTTTGAAATATGGGAATGTTCCACTTCTAATCAAATGACGAATAAGGTAAATGGCAAAACTTGTGGCAAGCCACAGTGCTGACATTCGAGCTTGCCGAGCGTATTCTTTGTCGTATGACATTGCTCTTCGAGAACTAGACGACGACGGGGGCAACGCGGCGACAAAGAAGGCAAGAGAACAAGGCATAGGAAAAGAGATCACGAGGCGTGAGGAGGAGAGCGTCAACGTGGTGCCGCAGGGAATATTTAAAGCCCCTTCACCTCCCACACCACCGATGGATGTAGCCGGTAGGAGACAAACCGTTTGCCTCCCCACGATGGAAGCCGAAGCGGCGCGGCCACCGATACGCATCGTGCCCCGTCAGAACCAGACGCATGACCGCACTCGTGCGTCGGCCTGACAGCGCACAATGTGCCAATCGCGTTCCGCCACGCGTCTGCTCCCTCGAGAATAAATGCAGGTCGCACGACGTGGCGCATCCACTACCGCGTGTCGGCGCAACTCTTGGGGCCATCAATGCAGCAGTGGCAGGCCATGGGCTAGTGAATCTCAGCTGCAACTTCGGCGGGGTTCCCGCTTCCGCAGGGAGACTCCAGCTTCGGCCACGCCCCCGCGAAGGACCACCTCGACTTCGGTGGCTCAGGATGACCTGGCGCCTACTTCGGCCCATCTTTCTGGGGTCCAGCCGGACCTCCGACTCGGCCTCACACACCGGGGATTTGGCTTCCTCTTGATAGGACGCCCCGTGGGAATCGCGGCGACGGCAGCAGCGGTCTAACCTACAGCACCATCCAAGCACCGTCCTCGAGCCGCGGGATACCATCCAGCCCTCCGATCTCAGTGCGCACGAAGACTCGGAGCCCGCCCGATGAAACCCGTGCGGCGCCGAGGCCCACAGTGACTTCGAAGCCTGTCCGCTAGAAGACCTAGTAGCGCCGTGAAACTTTTGTCGGACCAACCGTTGCTTGCCTTCAATTTCAACAGTTCAAGCACGCCCGACAACCTCGTGTATTTTGACCTACAGCACGTGAACAAAGGTTTCTCTGAGTCCTCCATCAAGCTCCGGAATTTAACATACTCTCTCTCATCATAGTTCTCTTCTACATCGCGAAGCATCTGATCCAGATTGTCATCGTGCAACCTATCCGAATCCGAACCACAATTGACATCATCCGGCGGCATGTCATTCACTTCACCGGCGATGTCATCCGCCGGCATATCATTCACTTCACCGGCAATTTCATCCGGCGACAGATGATCATTGACTTTGCCATGACTGGTCCAACACGTATAACCTTTTTTGAAACCCCTCCAAATCAAGTGCGCTTCAATTTGCCCTCGGTTCTTAAACATCTTTAAATTCTCGCAGTCAGTGCATGGACAGTACATATATTCAACCCCCTTATTCAACATATCCTCCTCGGCAGCTCTTGTAAAAGCAAACACGTCATTAATGTACTCTTCACTCACACGGTTCGCGACATACATCCAGCTTCAGTCCTACATTATGTGTATATATATAACAACTTAGTATTAAAAATTAAATTAATTAATTATTACTACATATATACCACATGCATTCAGGCTTTGCTAGCTAAATTCATATTATAAACACAATAGCTATTATATAACCAATAATTTTGTAAACCATCTTCAATAAACACTCATCTATTACTAATTAGATCGATCTAAATTGTAATGCAAAGAAAAATAAATTTCATTATTAACCATATCTAGAACAGGAAAGTATGAATATATCTTCAAAGCTCAATCTCTGCTTCCTCCCACCAAATTAATTGGCCCGAAATCGCCTAGCTTGCCTCCTGAGCGAAAGAGTGCAGCGTCGGCCAGATCTGGATCGAAATGAAGACATGTGCGGTTCTGAGTGGCGCAATAAATGTCTAGTGTCATTATCACAGACGGTTTCTTATTAAAACCGTCTGTGATAATTCTGACATAATCACGAGCGGTTTTAATAAGAAATGCGCGATAATATCTTATCACGAGCGGTTTTTAGTAAAAATAAATGCGTGATAATCAGATTATCACGACGGTTTTAATAAAATAAATGCGTGATAGTCTAATATCACGAGCGGTTCATAGTTAATAACCGATCGTGATACAAATTTTCTCGACGCCATCAACGAGGCGGTGTCCAAATTAAAAGCTGCGTGTTAGTCTTTGGTCACGACGATTTTGTTAAACCGTTTATGATTTACCGTCTACTATTAGGCTTTCTGTAGTAGTGAGGTTTGGCTGTTACGAACCCACCGATCAACAAAGGATTCCCTACCCATTCCCAGTCTAGGATCCGAATGGAAAGAGTACATATACATGTAGTGCATTCAATAGTCCAAGTGTACGCTCGTGCTCCATAAAATTTAGACCTCCACAATCGTATGCTAGTGGACACACGTGTGTGCGTGAGTTGATGCTTGACCCGTGCTCCATAAAATTTAGACCTCCACAATCATATGCTAGTGGGCACACGTGTGCGTGAGTTGAGGCTCAGCCCGTGCTCCATAAAAATTAGACCTCCACAATCGTATGCTAGTGGACACACGTGTGTGCGTGAGTTGAGGCTCGTGTGGTGTGCAAGTCTTTGTGTCCTCCTTAGCACCTAAAAATGAAATAAATCAAATGGTTTTTTTCATTTTGGCCTAGTCAAATATATTTCGACACGATTTTTTTAAAAAAATATATATATTTCGACAAAACCATGTTTCAGAAGAAAATATTTTAGTCAAATATTTCAGAAGTACGTTTTTCCCAGGAACACATACTGATGTCCAAGGACCGATGATCAGCAATTCAGCACTGATCCACTTCGGCCACGACAAGCTCCAGAGGGCACCCAACCCGACATCGCCCACTCCAGCCGAAGGAAAGCAGTCTGTCGGAGATTATTTGTCAACCCTTCCCGGTCCATGCTGGGCATGAAGCACTGCATTTTCAGCTTTCAGCAGATGACACTGTAACATCATTCAAAACAGACCTAAACCTGTTTGAAGATAGACAGGATAAGGCGGTCGCAGCGCAGATGCATACGCAAGAACCAACACGTCAGTCAGCTTTATCTAGATCGCTACAGCAGCTGCACCATATGTACAAAAGGTTTATACGGAAAGCCCTTGTGATTTTACAAGCCTAATAGCAATGACTGAGGTACATTTTAAGCGGTTCGTTCCCTGAACATAAGTATCAGCGGCGATTAATGCCTAACACAAAAAGACCTGTATGAGAGATTGCATTTGCACAAGCGCACAAAAAAGGTAGGCTTGGTGACAAATCTTTCATAAGGATTCAGTTGGAAGCTGGATCACCTGTCAACATTCCTCTGGTCAGCCTTCTCTTGACCCTTCTTATCCTTTGGTGATGCAGCAGCCTCTACTGTGTCCTGCTCAGTTTCAGATAGTGATAGATGAGGGTTCATTCCTTCTTCAATAGGCAATGTTCTCTTGGAGCCCTCAAGAGCTACGCCCAGAACAATGTTATCTTCGAAGGCAGGTCTAGATTCCTTCTTTGGACTAGCCAGAGAAACTGAACCATCTCCTTGTCGTTCTGTGGCCTCAGATCCTTGAGTCTTCCCTTTACCAGCCTTAGAAGTTGACATGACAGGATCCATATTTTCTGTCCATGGAGTTGAGGAAGATGGTGTTGTTGATGTCACATGATCATTCTTGCTATTCTTCATCCGACCATCTTCTGGTACCAATTTTTTCTGTTCCTGCTTTTCAGAGTTGCTTAAACTAGCAATATCAGGTGAAGCTGACTTGGTCTCTAGTGATGCATTTGTCGTGACTTTCTGCTCTTCACGCGATGATGTTGGTCGAGGTTTAGACTTGTCCTCACTGATCCTTGCAGAGGTATCAATCAGAAGAGGACGGCCACGTACGCGACTATACATCTCCTCTCCAAAAGGAATGTTATCAATGTCTGCATTGCCGTATGATTTCTGAACTGTTCGAATTTGGGTAGCAAGCCTTGCTCTGTGATGACTAACTATTCTCAGAAGATCCAACATAACAGCTTCCTGTTGAAAATCGGAGCATAAAAAGATTTTATCAATTATTTTGCAGTGCCACAGGGCACCACCATCAATTGTTTTAAGTGCAATCTAAAATCCTGATGAAACAATCCTACATAAAGACATGGTATGCAAAAATGGCATTCTAGGCTTCTCCAATGAAATTTTGTCTAAAAAGAAATAGAAAGAACTATTATGTAGTTTCTTTATGGAAGCAAAAGACTCAACAATGATAAATACAATGGCATGCATGGAGTTCGTGCAATCTCGTACATTTGCTTCTAATTCAAGGCTCAGATTCAAACACTAAGACATGTTATTTGCTCCAATTAGTGTAGCTATGATGTTTTTTATGCCCACTTCATTTATTTATTGTTTTCTGTTTGGATTTGCTATGCTTTTATTTCAGATGGCAACTGCGCAGGTCAACAGTGCCACAATGGAAACTCCATACTGAAATACTCCTTCCATTTCAAAATATAAGGCATATAATTTTTCCAATCTTGTTTCGAATTGTAAATTGTGCATGCCATTTTAATGATCCATTATCTGTTTTGCCCTCAGTTACCTTCCCTTCAGCATTTATGAGTAAACCCTCACAAACATTCCCCCTCTTATTTACAAGATACTAACACAGGGATGTCATGCTCATTTCCATATACCACTCTTGATGTTATAACCCGTTAATCTCCATGCCTAGTCAAAATACACCTTATAAAAAGAAACAGCGGGAGTACTTTGTTGTGACAGTTAGTTCTGACATTGTCATGAACCGGGGTTCATAACGGGATAAACACCATCAAGAGGATAGTCGGATGGCGTCGGCGTAAAAGGGGAGAGGAACTTTAGAGTAGAAAGACTTTGTTATTTCTCTGAATGACGCTTGCAGTAGCCCTCTTATATAGATAGGCTCCCCCTAACAGATAGAATCTAATTCCAACTATATCTCTAATAATATAGAAACTAATATCATATCTCTAATTATATCTCTAACACAAGGAAACTAACCTCTAGCTCAAATAGAATCTAATCTCTAATTTCTAATAATGAACCGATTGGGTCATGGGCCCAAGGCCCACACCCCTGACATTACACCCCTTTCGCACATGCAGCTCGTCCTCGAGCTGCTAGGTGGCGGCCATGTTTGCAGTCCATGTCGACGAAGTGTAGTGCTTTTGACTAAACGATGCCTGGAAAAATTACTATTAACAATAAAAAGAAATAATTTTTTTTGAATTTTTTTTTGGTCAATCAGCCGGTTACAAAATCCCCCGACCACACTAACCGACCGAACCCACTTTCGTCAATTCGGAGCATGCCATGGAGACGACGGCCTGGGAAGAGGCGATTCGGCGGCGCATGGTGCGGATCGGCGGCGACGGCGGCTCCGACGGAGCGGCGGCCTGGCGGTCGGCGGCGAAGGCGGCGGCAGCGGCGGCGGCGAGGCGGCGGCTGCGGCGGCGGCCGATGGAAGGCCAGCGAGGAGCGAGGCTGCGGCGGCGGCTTCGGATGAGGCGAACCGGCCCGGCGGCGCAGCGGCGAGAGGTGGGCCGGCGGCGGCGGCACGACGGGCGGAGGTGGCGGACTACTGGCGGCTTTCGGCGGAGCGGCCCGGCGGCGCAGCTGCGACACGGCGGCGGCTGCGGGCAGCGGCGGTGGCTCCGATCGATGCGGCGTGATGCGAATCGGCGGTCGGCCAGCAAGCAGATGAAGATGACGTGGCGAACCTCGGGCAGCGGCGACACGTCTGGCCGCGGCGCGGCGGCTGGCCGGCCGTGTTTCTCAGCGATGGAGAGCTTGTCGAGGCTCTCGCGGAGGTTGCCCTCGGCCTTCTGGGCGGAGAGCGAGGCGGCAGTCGGACACGAAGTCGTAGGCCCCGTGCTTGGCGGTGCCCGCGGCGGGGGATGATGGCGACCGGCGACCAAGAACGGTGACGTCGGTAGCGACCCGTGTGAATCCGCCCAGCGGATGGCGACCGGCGAGCGAAGACGGCGATGCCGACGGCGACGGCGGCAAACCCTAATCTCCCGATTTGACCGCCGTTCTCCCGATCTGACCACCCTTCTCCTGGTCTGACCGCCGAGTCTTCGCCGGTCAGACCTTCCTCCTCCGGTCAGACCGTCCTCCGCCGGTCTGACCGTCGCGTCTTCGCTGGTCAGATCGTCCTCCTCCGGTCTGACTGCTGCGTGTTCTTCTTCCCCATTCTTCAGCACCTCTGCTCTACGAGCGGCCTCTTGTTGCGCCTTCTCCCGGTTCGCGAGGATCTTTTCGAAGCCAGCATGCAAGTTGAAGAAGGCGTCCGCCATCCCTTTGTTGCTGCTGGCCATCTTAATAGCGCTAGCTTTTATTATAGCCAACGACTCGGCAACAGGGCAAGGCGCAGAAGCCATGGTAGCAGAAGTCATGGGAAGGGATCGACTGCTCTGATACCAAGTTGTCATGAACCGGGGTTCATAACGGGGTAAACACCACCAAGAGAATGGCCGGATGGCGTCGGCGTAAAAGGGGAGAGGAACTTTAGAGGAGGGAGAGACTTTAGAGGAGAAAGTCTTTGTTATTTCTCTGATTCATTCCAATAGCATACGGTAGCCCTCTTATATAGATGGGTTCCCCCTAACAGATAGAATCTAATTCCAACTATATCTCTAACAATATGGAAACTAATATCATATCTCTAATTATATCTCTAACACAAGGAAACTAATCTCTAACTCAAATAGAATCTAATCTCTAATTTCTAATAATGAATCGATTGGGCCTTGGGCTCAAGGCCCACACCCCTGACAGACATAGTGACAGAATAGGTTAAAGTGTGCTACCCCTGTACAATTGGTCCCACCTAAACCGAGCAATTATTAATTACAGAAAACACTACAAGATAGAAAGTAATATTCTTGACAGAACATATACATGTCAGCACACACCATATGCCTATGCCATACAAAATATGTACCCATGTTTTATTGCAAGCAGAATATGTAGCAACAGGTACACACATTACCTGGACATTAAGATACTCCTCAAAATGTGATGTCTTCACAAAGCAGGATATGTAAATCTACAGGACAACACAACCAAATGATACAAACTTCAGATAATTAGTAGTTTGGGACCAATGTGATTTATATTTTTATTTTATTTTTTGCAATTGGGACCAATGTGAAATTGAAAAGCAATAGAGTGGAAGGTGGTGTAATATTTGAAGAATATATACAAATAGATGCATGAGCATGAAACTATAATATTGACAGCAGTTGGATGGGAAAATAAAAGTAAAACCAACAATCACCTGCCAGTAACCAGTTTCTACTACCAGTACCAACTCATTTTTAAAACTGGTCAACTTACATATTAGAACTAGAGGGTTTTCATGCTGAGATTTTGACAATGTAAAACGGTTCTTGCCTCGTTCTAGATTTTGCTTTTGCACGTAAATTATTGAAGCAAAATACTCTCTGCGAAAAGCTTAAAGAAAGTAAAAGCCAGCCTATTATCGCAGGGTTTTGATCAATTCCTAGCCAAGTTGACAGCTGCCCCGAAACATAGCGCTGCTACCACATCAATATCAGTTACCAGTAGCTGGCTGGAAAATAGCATCCAGTTCAGTACCAGTCCTCAAAGGACAAAGGTAATGACTACAAATCACCAGTGTGTGTGACATTTTTAACATCTTAGGCAAGTTTAATTAGGTGATGCCAACAGGAAAGAGGCCACAGCTAACAATATACATGTGATGACTTTGGTAAACAGTCCAAGAAGGTTCTGGCCAATCAAGGTGCGCCATACTGACCAGACAGCCCATGGTAATGAATGATTGTGCAGTCGTATTTAAATCAAAAGATATCATTCGTCAATGTAAGAAATTACCATGAGAGCTTGAGTTTTTGGATCAATTTTCTCAAAAAATACTCTCCTATGCAGCTTCTGTTGTTCTATATGAGGATTTTTTGCTAACACTTTCCTCATGTCTGCAACAATTATCTACCACAGAAAAACAGAGGACAGTGTTAAAATCAATTCTTAATACACTGGGAAAAAGTTGAAGAGAGATATGTAATGTGTAAGATAAGTGGTTCTTACACCAATTTTTCCAGCATCCATGTGGCTTATAGCAAGATAGGTCTTAATACGCCAATGGGTCCTCTGAGTGTTATTCCTCAATATAGAAACTGTGAACTTATGATTAGGAATGTATATAGCTTCTCTATCATCACCTCTAATGATCGTTGGAGACCACCAGCCAACATGCTGAAAATCAAATTGCTTTATGTTAGTGTAACGAACTAACGATAAAATGAAACATCAAAATATCTTGTACAAGGGTATGACTGATATCAGTACATATAAATAAAATACTGTATTATGATACAAATAACTTCATACTAGATGGCTGTTGCTTTAGTCCATAAAATGGAACAAACAAAACAGCATATTCACACTAAATGACGGATAGTTGAAGATAATTTCAAACAAAGCATGCAAAATACTGACCTCAACTATACCAGAGACTTCAACACCGTCTATCTTTGCATTGATCCATTCATTCACTACAAATGGGCGCGTGGCATTGATCATAACACTTGAGAGGAAGTTAGTAAAAATCTGCAACAAATTATTATAGCTATTAGTACTATAGCACAAAACAATACTATAAATAAAAAGTTTTCTAGTACCTCACGACCAGCAAGTGTAAGCAATACTGTCCCAAAACCTCCAGCAGTTATCCATTTCTGGGTATTGAAGCCCAGCAACTCCATAAAGAGAGAAACAGCAGCAATCCAAATACCAGTATAAACAGCTTTCGTGGTAAAATCAAAACCCATCTGTGAGAAACAAACTTGTATAAGTCATACTTCAGCGTGAACAAAAAATGAGAAAATAGTATCAGGCGATAAGTACAAGTAACATTAAGAAAGTCTTAGTAAGATTAAGTACAAAATTTAGTTCCAGTATTTCACTAAGAAAGACAATAACAATAAGAAACTCTAAATGCTATGGTTAAGAAAAGTCTAAATGTGACGGTTAAGAATATCTTGATTTAAGCACTAATTTCTACTCTTAGTAAGATTAAGTACAAAATTTAGTTTTAGTATTTCACTAAGAAAGACAATAACAATAAGAAAGTCTAAATGTGATGGTTACAACAGCAAAACCAGGAAAAAACCATTCCCAACAAACTGCTACACAACCTCCACCTCTCCCCTCCGACCTCCCATACGAAGTCACCAAAAGGTTAAAAAAATGAAGAAAACTGGAGACAAAACCCATTCTCCCAACAAACTCACATCCTTATCTCTGTCAATCCTTAACAACCCCTGCAAATCTGCATCATGTCTTATATCATTAAAATTAAAATCGGTCTTTTATGGTAAACACAGCAATGTACAGGACACAAACTATTCATGGAGAAATGAATATCAGTTCCATCATATTTTGCTTCATTCAATTGTTTGAATTGGGTTGGTTTGGCCCAGCATCTTTGAAAGATTTAGTCCAAATATTAAGATCCAAAAATATTATAAGTGCTTCTTTGGAAAGAGTAGAATTCGGATCATACACCCTAATTGCAGTTCAACTAAAGTGACAGGAACCGCAGGACATACAGAGAGGTGTTTTTTTTCCCAAGATCAGTTTTGTGCATCATTTATTCTAATGTATCTTAGTATACTAAACAGAAGAATATTGCAGACACAAAATCCAGTTGAACTATGGTAGGTACTCACATAATAATGTAATCGTTATGATATAAGCAAATTAATCTTACATTTCTTGTATCATTGGGGTTACGCATGTCCACTAGGAATTTCTGAACCTGCTGAATCAAGCTACAAAGAAGATAAATTCTGTCAGTATTAGAAGAAAAAGATAAAAAAACCTGAACACAAAAGGAACCAACTGAAAGTACAAACAAGGGAAGATGACTATACAAAACATCTCAATAATGTTGCTCTGCACCTCTTTCTATGGCAATACAAGAACCTTTGCTGTCTATTATTTCAAATATCTGAGTCTGAAAGAGCAAGTTTGTGTGCGTCTGAAATCTGGAGTCTGAACTAGGTTTAGTTAGCATCCTTGCTTTAGTTTGTTGCTAAGCTTTATTTTTGCTTTAGTTTGTTGCTAAGCTTTACTTTTTGCTTTAGTTGTTTGGTTGTTAAGATTCTCTCGGCTTTTAAGCCTTTATAATGAATCAAGGGGCAGCAGTAAGAGGTACTGCAAAATCCCTCACAACAAACCGAGTCTCCAAGTGTCAAGGCTAACAGTTGGTATCAGAGCGTCTGTTACCTTCGTTGGAGATGTCTTCCTCAAGTCGGAGGGCTGCTGCTACGGCTGCAGCTCAGGCGGTGGTGGCTGCCGGAGAGGAGGCCCGCCAGGCGCGCATCACTGCCGCCGAGGCAACAGCGGCGGCCAGGGCTGCCATGGCGGCGGCCGAAGCTGCTGCTGCTGCCGCTGCTGCTCTCCGCATCGACGAGGAAGACCGGGAGCGGCGCCCTCTGTCGCAGACCCCTCACAGGGACCACGACCGTCGCACCTCGCCATCTCCGCACCGTCGTCGAGGTCGCTCCAAGAGACCGGCTTCTCCCGTCATCTAGCGCGTGATCCGGGAGACCGACGGAGGTACCCCATGGCCGATGCTGACCAAGACGAACTACAACGAGTGGAGTTTGCTGATGAAAGTGAAGCTGCAGGCTCGACGGCTCTGGGAGGCCGTTGAGTGCGGTGACGCCGAGTTCCAGGATGACCGGCTGGCGCTCGACGCGCTTCTTGCCTCCGTCCCACCGGAGATGCTGCCGTCGCTCGCGGACAAGCCGACCGTGAAGGAAGCCTGGGACTCCATCGCGGCGGCACGAATTGGAGCCGACCGTGTCCGCAAGTCCACGCTGCAGAAGCTGCGACAGGACTGGGATCGGCTTGCTTTCCGGCCTGGCGAAGACGTAGACGACTTTGCTCTTCGTCTCCGGCACGGTGCAAAGAATGACCCCAAGACGGCGACGGCGACATCGACGAGCAGAAGGCGGTGAAGTTCTTGCGCATCGTCCCCAAGAAGTACACCCAGATCGCCCTCTCGATTGAGACCCTTCTGGATCTCTCCACTCTGTCCATCGAGGAAGTGACGGGCAGGCTCAAGGCCGTCGACGACCGCGAGGAGGAGTCGTCGACTGAGCCAGTCGTCTTGGGGGGGAAGCTGCTCTTCACCGAGGAGCAATGGCTCGCCCGCCAGAAGGAGAGGAAGAAGGGAGAAGGCTCGACCTCGGCCAAGGATCGCCGTCGACGACCGCGCAAGAAAGAAAAGGCTGGCGGCGGCGGCGGTGGAAAAGAAGGGGGTGGCGGCGGAGAACGAAAAGCAGGTCGAGAAGATATCTGCCTCAACTGCGGTCGCCGTGGCCACTGGGCCAGGGACTGCAGGCAGCCCAAGCGCGGTGGCGCGGCCCACATGGCCCAGGCTGAGGAGGAAGAGCCCGCGTTGTTCCTGGCCCACGCGAGTTTAGGGCTACAGTTCACAGAAGATAAAGGGAAGCGTGACATACCCGTTCGTCCGCACTCCACGCCGCCGCCCACTTCCTCCTCTCGCGGCCCACCCGTCCATATCGACCGGCAGCGGTGCGCCTTCCGGCGGCGGCTCCCGCGACGACAAGCTCGAAGGATGGTACCTCGACAGCGGCGCCACCCATCACATGACCGGGCGTGTGGAGCACTTCGCTGATCTGGACCGAAGCATCCGAGGCACCGTCAAGTTCGGCGATGCATCTGCGGTAGAGATCCGCGGTGTCGGATCCGTCATCTTCGTGGCCAATACCGGAGAGCACAAGCTGCTCCATGGCGTCTACTACATCCCGGCGCTCCAAAACTCCATCATGAGTCTCGGCCAGCTCGACGAGGGCGGCTCACGGGTGGAGATCGACCGAGGGACGCTCCGGATCTGGGACCGACGCGGGCGTCTCCTTGCCAAGGTCGGGCGCACGCGCCAGCTGTATGTCTTTGACTTAGAGGTGGCCCGGCCCCTCTGTCTCGCCGCCCGTCGTGATGATGAGGCCTGGCGATGGCACGAGCGGTTCGGACACCTCCACTTCGAGGCTCTGCGAAAGCTAGGGCGTGAAGAGATGGTGCGCGGGATGCCTCGGATCGACCACGTTGAGCAGCTGTGTGACACCTGCGTGGTGACCAAGCACAAGCGGCATCCCTTCCCTCATCAGGCCATGTACCGAGCGCAGAAGCAACTGGAGCTCGTCCATGGCGATCTGTGTGGCCCCATCACACCGGTGACTCCGGGAGGCCGGCGCTACTTCTTGCTTCTGGTGGATGATGCGTCGCGGTTCATGTGGGCCGTTCTTCTCGCGACGAAGGTTGGAGCTGCGGACGCCATCAAGCACGTCCAGGCCGCTGCAGAGAAAGAATGCGGCCACAAGCTCCGAGTGCTGCGCACAGACAATGGAAAGGAGTTCACCGCAGCCGAGTTCGCTGCTTGTTGTGCTAATGAAGGGATCCAGCGGCACTACTCCGCGCCCTACACGCCGCTGCAGAACGGAGTGGTCGAGCGTCGGAACCAGACCGTGGTGGCAACCGCGCGTGCTCTGCTCAAACAGAGGGGCATGCCGGCAACGCTCTGGGGGGAGGCAGTGATGACCGCTGTGCACCTTCTCAACCGATCGCCGACCAAGAGTCTAGCAGGAAGACCCGACGAGGCTCGGCACGGGCGTCTGCCGTGATCGGACATCTTCGCATCGCTCGGCCGCTCGCATACGCATCGTCGAGCCGAACCACGTCGGCAAGCGGATGGCCGAGCACGCTGAGTCTTCATCGGCTATGCCGAAGGTGTCAAGGGGTATCGTATCCTCGACCCAACAACTGGCGCGTAGCGCGACGACGCGCGACGCCGTCTTCGATGAAGGACGTGGCTGGGACTGGACCAAGGAGACCAGCGGCGATGCAACGACGGCATTGGATGACTTTGTCATCGAGGATGTGCATCTTGGAGGAGCCGGGGGAGCGAGTGGCACTGCGCCAACGCCCGGCTCACCTGCTCCCGCATTCCGGGCGCCATCGACACCGTCGACCTCGCCAACTCCGGACCAGGGAAGCATGCTGGGCACGCCGTCGGTCATCGCTACACCGACCGAAGCAACGACAACCACCCCAGCTCCCATCTTCTCCACTCCTTTGGAGAACGACGAGGATCGCATCGACGCTGCACATGAAGACACCCCGCTGCGCTACCGCACCATCGACGATATACTCGGTGATCAAGCGGTGCCAGGGTACGCACAGCGCAACATTGATGCCGAGCTTCACCTGACCCACACCGGGGAGCCCTGCTCGTTTGTGGAGGCCGAAGGTGATGCAGCTTGGCATGCTGCAATGCAGCATGAGATGGAGTCCGTCGAGCACAATCATACTTGGGAGCTCGTCGACCTGCCGGCCGGCCACCGTCCAATCACATTGAAGTGGGTATACAAGCTCAAGAAGAATGAAGCTGGAGAGGTGACAAAGCACAAGGCAAGACTTGTTGCCGCGGCTTTGTCCGAAGAAGAAGGATTGACTACGACGATGCATTCGCGCCAGTGGCTCGCATTGAGTCCATCCATATCCTCCTTGCTCTGGCTGCCCAGGAGGGGTGGCACGTCCATCATATGGACGTCAAGTCGGCCTTCCTGACGGCGACTTGAATGAGGAGGTGTCGTCCGGCGGCCCGGCCGTCATTGCCGGCAAGGAGGGAAGGTCTTTGCGACTACGGAAGGCACTCTACGACTGCGACAGCACCCCGAGCCCGGAATGCTGTCGACAAAGACGCTCAAGGAGATGGGCTTCCAGCAAAGCACTCACGAGGCGGCAATGTATCGGCGAGGCAGCGGTCGCTCCATCCTGCTGGTGGGCGTCTACGTCGACGACCTTGTGATCACCAACACGGAAGAAGCGTATGGAGGCATTCAAGGCTCAAATGAAGGCCACCTTCCGGATGAGTGATCTTGGCCTCCTCGACTTCTACCTCAGATCGAGTGCGCCAGGACAACTCCGGCATCTTCCTTCGCCAAGCTCACTACGCCAAGCAAGTCGTCAAGATGGGCGGTTTGGACGGATGCAACCCCGCCCATACTCCAATGGAAGAGCGATCAAGTCGAGCCACATAATGAGGCGGAGGAGGTTGATGCGACGCAGTACCGGCGCATTGTCGGTAGCCTGCGCTACCTGGTAAACACCCGGCCGGACTTGGCGTTCGCCGTCGGGTATGTCAGCCGGTTTATGGAGCGGCCGACGATGGAGCACCAGCAGGCCATCAAGCGAATCATACGCTATGTGGCGGGCACCACCGACTATGGTCTGCACTATGCAAGGAATCCCGGCGCAACACATTTTCGGCTTCATCGCGACAGCGACCTTGCCGGCGACATCGACACGAGCAAGAGCACGAGCGGGGCTCTGTTCTTCCTCGGCAACAACCTCGTGAGCTGGCAATCCCTCAAGCAACGGGTGGTGGCCTTGTCAAGCTGCGAAGCTGAATACATTGCCGCCACCTCCGCCACAACTCAAGCACTTTGGTTGGCTCGACTGCTGGGTGAACTCCTCGGCAAGAAAAGAGAAGCAGTTGAGCTTAAGGTAGATAGCAAGTCTGCGCTAGCACTGGCCAAAAATCCTGTCTTCCACGAGAGAAGCAAGCACATCCGGACCAAGTATCACTTCATTAGAAGCTGTTTGGAAGAGGGAAGCGTGAAGGCCAGCTACATCAACACCAAGGACCAACTCGCTGACATCCTTACCAAATCTCTTGGTCGCACAAAGTTTCATGAACTGCGCGACCGAGTTGGACTGACTCACATCAGGTCAGGAACCACACACAAGCCTTAGGGGGAGAAATGAAAGAGCAAGTTTGTGTGCGTCTGAAATCTGGAGTCTGAACTAGGTTTAGTTAGCATCCTTGCTTTAGTTTGTTGCTAAGCTTTATTTTTGCTTTAGTTTGTTGCTAAGCTTTACTTTTTGCTTTAGTTGTTTGGTTGTTAAGATTCTCTCGGCTTTTAAGCCTTTATAATGAATCAAGGGGCAGCAGTAAGAGGTACTGCAAAATCCCTCACAACAAACCGAGTCTCCAAGTGTCAAGGCTAACAGAGTCCACCTACAGCAAGCAAAGTTCATTAAAGCAGAGAAAATGACCCCAAAGAATCATATTCTTGCTTGACAAACTATGTTGCAGTGATACCACATACAGACATCAGAATGTGTCTGATACTGGTCCCACATAAACACGCCACGCCACTCATACCTACCGGAGAAATATCTGTGAATTTTTTTCCTCAATACTTCTTATGTGCTTCTAACATTCCCCAGATACATGCACCACTTCTAATACACCCCTTATCTTTTCCTATAGCACTAACTAGTTCCACTGTTCATCTGTTCCCATCAGATACCTCAACATGCGATTTGACAGGTCTCTACCAATAACAATCCCTTTTTTTACATATATGCACATGTCAATGTCAATATCTTTCAAAAAAAAAAAATACTGCGTAACCATGTTTATCATATTGTACCAGTATCATGTATTACCATTCATACTATCTAGTCAGTAAGTCTACGATTTGATTCTCCACTTGCAGATTGACAAAATTGAAGTTGAGCTGGACTAAGTAACTGTCAATAGCCTAAATTCCAGGATCCAGAAAGTGACTCTTATTAGTCAGCAAACATGTCTACATAAAATAACTAGAAACACTGTTGTCATTACCCGATTGTAACTTGCATGATTGGATTGATAAAGATATAACATGCAAACAATCACTGAAGTTTTTCATTAAGAATGTAGCATGTGCACCTTGTCAGAATATATGTAATAGCCAGGACAGTTGATAATGATCTCACAAAAGTTACAAGGCGTGTTTTAACTGCTTGGCTTGCTGCTGAAGGCAACACAACTGGATCCAGACCCCTGTAGGACATCGCGTGAACAAAGAGAAAGACAAATAACAAAAGAAACTCAGCAACAGGCTTAAGCATTCTGAATATGCAATACCAATCAGATAGGATTGCCACTGCAAGAAAACATCATTACACTCTGCTGTAGCCATACCTGCAGATAAGTGCTGCTCCCATCCAGAGAAGTAATGGTTGAAGGTAGGAACTAGAAATTAAGTATGTAGGGCTCTTTTTCCAGTTGCCTCCATGCTGCAAGGTACATTATGAAGGTTGTGATATTTTTAGCTAGTCATGAAAATAAAAATAGAATATATGGTTGTGTAACAGAAGCATACATCAAAACGGTTTCTAATGTCCTTCATTAGAGGCAAAAACCCCCATAGAGCAAAGACAATTATTCCAATTGCCGGGACCACAAGTGCAGTAGCAGGATTTGCAAGTAAAGTGTCGCATGATCTGTCAAGGAAAAAAGAAAAAGAAATAACTATTAAAAAAAGTCAATTCAAGCATGAACCGAGTGACATTTCCATATAGATGGATATAGCAATGACCTAAAGAAAGAAAAAAGAAATCAGAATATCAAAGAGTCGATGAAATTGGCCAAGGAATGTATACAGTGAGTATAATCAATCATAAAAGTAAGTTCCATTTCAGATTACTAACTTAATACAGTGAGTATCATCAATCATAAAAGTAAGTTCCATTTCAGACTACTGACCAAACCATCTTGGCTAACATGTGGGTAGATTAATTCATATGTTAAGTTAATAAATGATTCTAAACAAAATGCCCCACTACATAGTTGCTATTGTATCTCAAAGCATCCAATTAAGGGCATGTTCATATTGGCTTTTGCTTCCAGAAGCAAAAGTCAATACAAAAGCCCTAGCTTCTATAAACAGCTTCTATCAGCCACTACTTTTCCCTTTTATATATTGTAACGTACTTTGTATTTTATTATATCATAGTTCCATAAGTTGCATAGCGGTCCAAATGTTGTAGTGTTTTTCATTGCACCATTTTTCTTATATAATGCACTATTATACAGTTATTCATCAGCCATTACTATTCATCACCACTACTATTTATCAGCCGCAGTTAAAAGCTATTAATAAAAACCAATATGAACAGGCCTTAATATCCTAGCTTCTTTATTATCTTAATTCCAACATGTTAATGAAAACCATTGCACTTGCAACAAGAGAAGCAGGTCAACACCCTACTGAATACATTTGTTTTTATCCACCTGTCCTGTGCAGGCTGCAGCGCTCCTGTTATTGTTCATATGAACAGTACCGTAGGTGCTGTAGCACATTGGCAGCAAGACCAGTTAGTTGGAGGCTTATCTCTTTGTTAGGAGTATCTTATCTGTTAGT
Source organism: Bonia amplexicaulis (assembly GCA_036346245.1). Taxonomy (NCBI): domain Eukaryota; kingdom Viridiplantae; phylum Streptophyta; class Magnoliopsida; order Poales; family Poaceae; genus Bonia; species Bonia amplexicaulis. The sequence continues at coordinate 16,599,191 of CM070741.1, forward strand.
TAGGAATATTTATCTATTAGTTCTTACGTCCTAGATTATATTGCTAGGGCTGGCTGACTGGCTCTATATAAAGGGACTATGGCAAGTTATTTGGACAGACCAAGAAATAAGAATAGTTCTTAATCTTTCCCCCTTCTCCTCTGCCCTTGTGGTGCTGCTGCCGTCACCGGTGCCATCGCACCACTTGGGTCCAGGGACACCTCGATCAGGCTCTAGGACCATTATCCCATCATGTATTAGTGTACATGACACCATTATCCCATCATGTATTAGCATACATGACACCACCAGTGATACATACTTTAGACGATAACTGTTAGACGTTCTGATTTACAGAACATTTACTACCAAATGCCATTTATGGTCAAGCAGAAATTGAATGATCCAGATTAGTGTCTGCTGACAAACCAGTCATCATCAGGGATTAAAATTTCGCTTTGAAAAAAATTCGGACCCCACCGAAATTTCAGAAATTTTTTGTCTGGAAGCTTTGAATTGAAATTTCAATTTTTCAGATACCGAAAAGCTAAAAAAATTTCTGCTTTGAGGATTTGAACACACGACCTGTTGCCTTCCAAGCCCGCTGCGGGCTAACTGACCGATGGCTTGCTGCTCGTCAGTCCCCAAGCATACTAGGAAAGGAATAGACAGTCTGTGCCTGCTCTGGAAGGAGCGCAACAATTTATGGTTTAGACACACAGCCTTCGACTTGGACACCCTCCTGAACTCCATTCAGCAGGAATACCAAAATTGGGCCTTGGTGGAAATGACGCTTTAGGTTCCATACTGCCTATCAGACAGCTCCAGTTGCCCGTCGGTCGTCGGTGACCCGCCTTAACGCTCTCCGCCTTCCATCTACTCTTTCTCTTCCTTTTCCCTTTTCCTTTCCCTCCTCTAGCTTCTTCTCTTCCTCGCTAGCTGGCCTCTGGGCTTGCTAACTCTGTCTTCTGCTCCGTGCTCAATGCTTTGTAATTGATTTCCTCTTAATTGAATGAAACACTTCTTGCGTTTTTGAGAAAAAAAAAAGCCCGCTGCCTAACCACCACATCAAACACAGCTTTGTGACGTAGTTATGCCTGTAATTCTTTTTATTCTGTAGTTCAAATTTGGAAATACTAATTTTTGTTTGTCCGGCGTGGAAATCTACATGGACCGACCAGTAAATCCGGTAACCGGCTGGTACCGCTTATAATCACTCGGTAGAAATTCCCCTGATCAGCGTAATCATCGATGCAAACTATCTAAGCATTCCAGAAACTTCATAAGTAAATGATGCTAAAGGGGAACTACCTAGTCAATGCTAACGATGTGCTCTTGACAAGAGGAATTTCCTGCAAAGAAACTGGTAAGGCAAAAGATCTAACAACCAAGGCTCTATATCTACAAGGCGCATAAAGCATGGGCCTGTAGTTCCTCTCCATTAGGTTATGACCCCAGCAATCTTGCCCCTGCAAATAAAACAAAAGGTATTCATACTGGGGAGAAACATCAGTGTGTCTTTTAAGGACTATGGTAGTATGGTACTGGCTCAAGTTAAAAATTATCTATATTATGATAGAACAATAATATAATTCAAGAAATGGGGGGTCAAATAACCTACCAGATATTACAGATCCATGATCTTAGAACAAATGGCAACATTCAAATTTTAGTGGATGAAAGTAATAAAGAAACCCAGAACTACACATTCTATAGCCAAACGAATGAACTTTACAAATGGAATACATGTATATAGAAGTATTTAATTCTAAAAAGTAGCTCCTCTGTTCCTAAATGTAAGTATTTGGTTCCACAATCTCCAATGTGCACATTTGAACACTGATTTGTGTCACAAAATATTAATAACATATATGTTATTAATATAATATTATGGAAGTATGTCTAGTGCAAATCTACAAATGTCATTTTCATGTAGCCAGTCTAGGTATATTAGTGACAGAGAATTTTGTGTCCCTACAGGCATGCCCTTGAGAAAAAAGTGCATAATGCAAATTTGGAAAATACTAGCCCAACATTTCCTAAAATGACATATATTTCGGAATGTAAAGAGTATGATTTGCTAGAGAACATCGTCACTTAATCAACCTATGCAATTGCTGCCATCACTGACAAGTACTTACAAGTTATAAGTTGTCCATCGGTTATTTCTCATTTCTCAATATAACAACAAATATGATGTAATACATGAGTACATGACCTATTGATCAAAAGACATGTACATAAACTTTTAGTTTTCAATTGCATCTTCCATTCAAATGCGGCAACATAATTTTTAAAGACTATTTCCCAGAGAGTATGACCTATGATTTGTGAAACTCTGTGTGTGCTGTAGATAACTCAAAACGAAAGGCTTATTTGAAATTTGATTCCGATCTACATCCTTTTTGGCAAGAACATGCAGCAGCAAAATACTTATAAAATCTAATACCTTTCGTAACTTCACTTGCTCAGCATTCACAGAAAAAACTAACAGTTAACTTTACAATCTGTCTAATATATTATTAAATAGTGAGATATCTGGACAATAATGGCTCAATTCTTTTTTACGTTAATTTGCACAGCCTCCTATAAAGGAAGAAATGTTTGCTTCTGTTAAATTGACAAGTACTAACTTACACTAGGTACAAAAACAGAAGGATACTTCACACTTCCAAAATAAACAAAAATGAAAAAGAATACATCCGTTAAAAGTCTTCTAATAAAGCATTATAATAGAAGCAATGAAGCATCACTACACCCCTTCTAAAAATGATATTAGAATGAGTGAAATAAGCTTTTAGCTTAGCAAGACTGAAAAAAAGAAACCAAGAAACCATACATAAGCAACTGAAGGCAACGAAGTGGATGGTGAGGGGAGAGAACTCCACATCTCTGTGCTCTGGAGAAAACAGACATTCAGGTCATGAAAAAAATATTAAGAATTACAAGCATAGTAGGGAGCAACCGGTACCCTAAATTTGTTGGTTTGGCTAAATTTGTTGGTAGCAGTCACTCCTTGGAACAGCTGGTATGTCACTCCAACCGCCATCTCAAGCAGAATTCAAATGGAATGCAAAATATTCACATCCACTGAACGAGCTTCTATCAGTGCCTCCTGTGTTTGCTGTGCTAGTTTACTCCCCTGAAATACAAAAATAAGTATATGAGGAGTGTGTTTTGCAATAGGCTGAAGGAGGAAGTAGAATAAAAAACTATGGTTGTTACAAATTTACAATATATAGAAAGAAATTCAATTTCTAACACTGTGTCAGCGCAAAATTTATAGGTACCAAACTAACAATATGGAAGGCTAGCTCTCAGAAAAGATTCTTCGAAAAATGTAATATTGTGATATGAGATTAGAGTTTGTTTTCCCAAATGTCCAAAAACACCACAAGAGTAGCTAGACATTTGATTGACAGCCTAGCATGGCCCAATGCAAGTCCCACCCAAGTCCAACCCAAACCACAGCTGAAGCCTAGCCTGAGACCAACCTGGCCCAAGCCCAGCCCTAGCTCTACCGAAAGCCAAATCAACCAACACCAAGTACAGCCCACAAAACCTGATTATTTCAACAGTGTGCTACAAGTAACTTGTTAATCAAATGATACTAGTTGGTGATGTATTGCAAATTTGAGCTCCTTTGAGACCCTATTTTAAACAAGTATTTGTACCACACAAAGAAAAATAAAAACCTGAAACTTACTCCAAAATATTTTGGGCTACTCACTTTATTAGTGTTAAAGTACAAGAATGGAAATTGTAATCTCAATGCCACTATGGTCATGTTACTTTGATGGCAATGGGTAGACATGGCCAGTTGGAAATTGGAATCGGAGGTCCTTGCACCTGATAATCCCATGAAACTATCAGTATTACAGCAATGTGGGAACCAAAACATCATAGTAGCAATCTTGCCCTAGCTATAGCTAGCCCTAATTATGCTGCCAAATTCTGACGATGCCCCAGTCATTTAGTTAAGGTTTGGCTTGCTTCCAAAATTTGCCTTGTCCCACGGAATTTGGTCACTCGCACCCTAGAGAATCTTGCCAAATATATTGTTCATAGCCAAATTCTTTTGGCTTTGACCAAATAACAGTCGGGCTGGTCAACCAAACACAACCTTTGGCTCCCATTAGCTATCTATAACCCTCTTTGCATCCTCAAACAACTGACATCCGAAACCAAAAGTGGAAATGTGCTCATCGCAAATTGACAAGCCAATCCCGTCCCCATCCTCCAATTGAACCAATTCCAATCCCAATTCCCCATTCCTAAGAGTCATCTGTTGGGCATCAGCTACACGGGCAACATAGATAACAGCTACTACCATACACTATGACAGCATATGCGCAAGATCAGCATATATGGCAAGACAAACAGGAAGCGAACCACCCAAAGGCCGGAGCACCACCCTATCGTCGCCGCAACAAGACTCAAGGCCCCGCGCCTTCATCAATTTATGCAATAAATCATACAGTTCATTTCCCATCCGATGGCTACGCTTCACACACAGGAGGCACTTCTATCCGACTAAGCAAAACCGCAGGAGGAGTTGCGTACGCGACACGGCACAAGACATGCCAATAACCCGGGGGAGGCGCAGGTGCAATTACCTGGGACTCGGCGGCGGGAAGACGGCGCTGGCTCTGGAAGGGCGGGGGAACGGGAGGCGGTGGTTGGTTGGAAATCGGGGAGGAAGCGAGGGGAGAAGAAAGAGGGAAAGGAGGTTAGGTGGGGGCGGCGAAGAGGAGAAGGGTTGGGGAAGAAAGCGAAGGCGATAACGCCCTCCACGCGCGGCGACACACGCAAGAGTAGGGCGATGGGCGCGGCGCCGATACCACGCACGTTATCGGCCTCGCGAGTTTTGTGTCCGCTTCCCCTTTTCTTTTTCTGTTTTTTCCCCTTTTCACGCCGTGCTTGATTGACTGACTCGGTTGTTTTCGAGGAGTTCGACTTTTTTTTTCCTCTCTCTTTCCTTTTTCTTTTTGTTAGAGAAACCGATAAATCGAATCATCGCCTGCACGCAAATCGATGTGTCTGATATTTTGTTCATCAGCCTCCTGGCCCAGAATAGCAGGTCCCTGTTATTTTATACAGCAGCTATTAGTTTTTGTGATGTATAATTTGTAAGATAACAGCGGACAATAAAGATACTGATACGAACGATAGATATGATTTGGTGCTCGGTTGGACTGTGGCTTATGGTTTATTTTACTGTAGTTGGCTAAAATTACATTGTAGCTAAAAATGGTTTATTTGGTATAATTAAATTTAAAAAATTTAAAATTAGAAAAATATGTTAACCCATCACATGTAATGCAAATGAATATGGGAAAAAAAGAACCGGTAAAAAAGCTAAAAAAAATTCAAAAAACAGAAAAAAAAAACGAAATTTAGAAATAATGAAAAATAAGCCGAAATCCAGAAACCGAAGCCGAAACGAGCAGGATACCGTTTAGAGAAGTCGTCCTGTTTATTTTTGTTTTCGAAAAAGCCGAAACCAAAAGCCATAAAAGGCAAAAAAAAACACTAATATGCTGCATGAAAAACAGACTACCTACGGATTCCTTCCAAAAATCCTTCATTCAAAAGCCCGGTTTGGCTGTATATATGCTGCATGAAAAACTAGAAAAAAAAAACTATTTCCCTGTAAAATCTTCATTTTCTTCTATACACAATAAATCTACATGCTTTCCACGTTTCCTTCCGCCAAGCGAGAAGATGCAATACAGCAGAAAGGACAAACCAATATCACATCGCTTGTTGTAGCGTTGAGCCACGTTGATGCACAAAAGGAACGCGTTTCAATTATCAAGAGGATATGATGCTCTCATGCCCTGTCCACAATGCAGTGTTTCCCACGAATACGACCTGTTTTGCCCATCGCCCACACACACTTTTCAGAGAAAATGAAGATGATATCAAATTAATATAGTTCAAACTTTAATAAGTTCAACAAAAAAAATGCACGCAAACTGGTAGGGAAACACCACCGATCTATCGAACACCATTACAGCTCAACATGTCCCCAAAGCACAAAAAAAAAGGCTCTTGCTCCGTTTCTAGGGCAATCGCCTCAACTTTCAAAAGTAAAATGACAAGTCAAACCAAAAAGGAAGACGTAACAGGACATCTAAGTTACATGTTTCCTACAGAATTGTTCAGGTTAGAGATTTTGCACTAGTCAAAATAGCTCATGCTCAACGGATCCATACATGACAGTACATCTCATCGGATCTTCTTGCGCATCCCAAGATCCCGCTGGTAATGCCAAGAAAACCCCATAGCCTCACATTTGGGTATAGATTTACTGTATCAGAAAAGTGCAATTTTTTTCATTGTGATCCATCAGGGAACTGTTGCAATGCATTTTGTTTCCCATTGACATAAAACTCGATGACAGCTTTCATCCGATCTAGCTTGTCAGGATGGTAGTTCAAATGCACAATTACTGGCTTTAACTTCCTGAGCTGAGCATCTTTCCTCACAGTTTTGAAGAGAACTTTGCTGTTCATAAAGAGATATATATCCATAGTCCTTCTGGATGCGTGAAGACCTTCATAGCTGGGGTGAGACGGGAAGAAGAGTTCCTCATTGAAAACTGCTTGGTCCCATGCCTTCTCACGAGAAAGACGACCAGCCACACGATCCAAAAGTTCAATTGAAGGAATCGTTGGTCTTATGTAGAAAAATCCAGAGTTGTAAACCCAAATCCGCATTGTGTGAGCGTATCTAGCCCAACCCATAGAAAGCTCATCAAACACATCATTGAAACCATAAGCTGTCATATTGTTGTGGCCATCACTCATGGACTCAACATCAGAATCTCTGTAAAGGTGATCAAAGGGGTTCCTCAAGAAAATAATATCAATGTCAGAGAGGATAATACTATATCCAAGCTGCAAGAATTCTCTTAAAACGCGAAATTTCAGTCCAGAAACTGCATGGTTTCCACCAGTTTTTGCGATGTTATCGATGCCTTCATCAGGATCCCGCCGGTAAACTGGGACACCTTTTGATTTGCAGAAGATTTCTATATTGTCATCCAATGCTACAACTAGGTAATTTGGAATACCAACACGTTTGATGTTGGTAAACCAAACTTCAAGCATCTCCTGCACGTTGGAGTTTGCTAATGCAACAATAAGTTCCTTATTCACAGCAACCTCTTCCAGTATCTTGGCCAACCTGGGATTAACAGATTCATCAGGGATTACTGTTGGATTCGTTCTCACAGCCTTGACAGCGCCAAAAGGACCTGCCTTATAGAGAGCCTCATTTTTTCCTTGTCCAGCCAATTGAAGTTTCATCGATAATTCATTAATCTGCCTTCTCAATTCAGCATTGTTTCTCTCCAATAACACCAACTGTGACTTAAGGTTGGTAACTCTGTCTGATGATTCACAAGCAACTGAGCCAACCTAAATGAATGGGTAAAAGAATGTTGCAAATGAGGCATTGTGACTCAGATGAGACAGTAGTGAATCATATAGCTAATACCATAACAGCACAGATAAACTAAAAGACTGTAGCAATATAAATAAGTAAAAGACAACAGATTTCTAGTTTATCATGATTAAATAGTTAAAGGACTATTGAGAACAATGTACCTTCAGGAAGCCTATGTTTTGCTCATTTACATAGCTTCCAAAAGTCTACTTTGATATTCAGTTTAAATAATATTTGAGATAGCGAAAAATATATGGCATCTGGATTGCCACAAGCACATTATCTGATAAAATGTTTTGCATCAAACAAAAACTCATATTTACCAAATCCATACTAAGCCACGGAATAGATATGAAACCAGACTAGATATGAAACCATTGATAGGGCTTAGGTCATACCTAGGTATATAATAACAAATTTATATTCAGTCAAAGAAAACTATGTATAATTATCTGTAGCAATCAGCTATAGAAATATAGCAAAACACAGTTGCCACAGAAGGGAAGTTATAATACAGCCAGCGTTCGAGTAAGTAGATTAAGAGGCCCACTTAAGCCTAGGCACAATCCCTCTGCTCACACTTTACATGAGCACCACTGCACCAGGTTTAAGCGTTTTATGGGGTCACATACTCTCCAGGGCACTGATTTACACATCGTTCTTCAATGCTTGCCTTAAGCATCTGAAAGCTGAATGGCAAATGGCAGGCTACTGTTAGCAGCTTTTGGTGCAAGTAGACACATGCATTAACAGTTTCACACCACTATGGGGATGTCCATTGAGTCAAATGTTAATAAATAAAGCAAGAAATATTTGTGCTTCAGACATTAAACAATTTGATTTTACATTGGGCAGGATGAACATAATTTTCTCTGTTTCTTATCACAACGCCTCTTCTTGTCTCCTAACTTTTCCTTTCACCAACTTCCTTCATACGCATAGTGGTGTTATATGGTATTGCTTACTATTTTTCAATGCCCACATACCGCTTAAGCACTAAACTGTCACCCAACCGCTCATTTCCGAATTACTACTTTTCAGAACATTGAACGAACAGCATCATTGTTGGTGCACGTTAGTTGCGCATATTTATGCGCCATTCCCATGATCTTTTCTGAATTATATGACACTAATGCAAGGTTTTAAGCTAATAAATTATTATACTCTCAAGAAATGTGTAAGTGTTGTGTATTTCAGGAAAACCAGAATTTCTAGGGCTTTTTGTGCAATTCCACTCAAATCCACTCATTCAGAACCACACCAGAATCAGGGAAAAGGCAGGATCCAAAAGAAGCAATTTCCTGAGGATTTACCGTTCAAAAGTACTCTAAATCTCAAAATAGAGTGCTCCATGTGGAAGATCCCGTCGAGCTGGTCGAAATGGACATATCATTTGCCCAATTTGGAGTCCGAATGAAGAAGATACGAAACCCAGAAGACTGTTTAGCCATGCCACAGCATCACATTTTCTCAGGGCCCACTCATCACTGTAGCTCTTGCTGGGCCCCTATACCTTCGGTCACTGCAGCTGGACCCCACCATGGGCCTTCCTCATCTCAGGAGGCAGCAGACTGGAAAGGGACAAACGAGCTTGCTGCTGTCGGTTGCTGCAACAGGCCGAACTGCTGCTGTTTTGGCGCAAGCAAGAAAAGAAAGAAAAGTAGCTGCAGGTGGGGGCAACATGTGAGAGAAGAGGAGATACCTAGTGATGTGGGACGGGTTCTGGGAAGGTCTCCAGTGGTCTATCAGGGGTAGTAGGAGATGGAATTGTGAGTTCGGATTAGAGCCAAGAGGATAACAGATGGAAGCCGGCTCGACCTCAACCGACTGTCCGGGATTTCCACCAGCCAGCTTGGAGGCTCTGAGACGCCAAGGCTTTGTAAGTTTTCTTCTATTGATTGATCTGAGATTACAGCATGAGTCCCCTTATATAGGACTAGACAAAACCAAATAGAAACCGACTAGGACTTTATCATCTTTACTATTATAAAAGAAGGAGTTGGTGGTTGGTCCGGCCTCTCCCACTCCTTCTCATAAAAGGCAGCGCTGACATGTGGTCCCAAAAGACCTGCGCCGAATCTTCCCACCTTCCCATCAAAATATCTTTCTTTCCATGATTTAGTGGTAAAGGTGGATTTCATCTAGACTGCATTGTAGAGTACATGCTGTATTTTTCATCCAGTGCTTAATCTTGTACTAACTAAATACCCGTTGCTACGGATTTTAAAATTTTATCATACTATATATTCTGAAACTAACGGGTGGTAAAATTTTTTAGAACATGCATACAAATATGTTCTAAAATTTTTTAAAATCCGTAGCAACGCACGGGCATTCAGCTAGTATATAACCAAGTATGAGAAGCATACTCGGAAACCTATCTTATGCCTGCTACGAATCCTAATTTGACTCATATACAAGAATACTTTCCTTATTCCGAAGCTTGCTAACAAACCGGACTGACCACAGTTTGCCATCTGAAGCGCATCTCCTGGCCACTATAGCTAATCACGCGTTGCCGGCTGCCGCCGCTTCAGTTGGAGACTCACGATTTCCAGATTGTACAGGTTGCCATTGTAAAGCCCTTCAAGTATAATGATGACCCCAATAGGAGTCCACAACACCTAGGACCTATTCCACCGAATGAGCTATTCTTCAGCTATACGGAGCGGATACGGACGGATATTGCTCATCCTGTATCCTTTTCCATATTTTTTGTCGGAGTCAGAGTCGGACACGGATAGTGCCGGATACGAATACGAATGCAGATATTCTCGGCCACGAATACGGAGCGTATACATGCCGCTCCAAATACGGTTAGTTTCGGTCACGAATATTTGATTGGATAATGCGCGAAAGCAAATTTCACATGGTGACAGGGACAAGTTAAGCAACTAATAAATTCTAGCTAGCAAAGTAGCAAGTAAATGATAGAGACTAGTTAAACAAGTAGTAGCTACCTATCTACATGTCACATGATTCAAAAGTACGAATTACCTATAGCCAAGTAGTCAAGTACATCACTAGTTTATTTAACTTTATTACATTTAGCAAATGATTCCACAAGGCTTTCGTGCCCCTTAAGGTCTCACATCGAGCTTTGTGAGGACATTTATTACACTGCACCCAAAGTTGTTTTTCCTTTCCACCATTTTTTGTGTCAATAGTCACCGTGTATTTAATATAGTGGTCCCAAACCTTCGAAGTACACTTCTTCTACTTCTTCTCAATAGGCTCAACTTATCCGTTGCAAGTCACAGTCCCAGTAATAACCATATGCTTATTGCTTAACATAGATTTTCAATCAGAAAGCATTCTATTTCTTACTGAAGAAGCGTAGAGTGTAAAGGAGAAACTATCTGGTAACTATCCGATAACTATCCGCTTTATCCCAGAATCGTCGGTAACTATCTCAAAAATACCCGGTAGTTCCGTATCCGCTTGATAATGCTTTTCCGAATCCGTTTCAGATCCGACAAAAATATCCGACTCGCTTTAGATCCGACAAAACCTTCGAATATCCGAAAATTTGCTACGAATTGTATCCGAATTAAAACGGACGGACGGATGGTCGGGAAATATCTGCTCCATTTGCACCCCTACTTCCGCCCCACTAATCCTTGCATGAAGGGGACTTCTTCCACCTCTCCAAGGCACCTTGAGGCTATAAATAGAGGTCCTCTACATTCCAACTCACTCACTCCACACAACTCACAAACATAATCCTGGTGCGCCATCTTTAACTCATCTCAGTCTCTTGGTGGACCGCAGCCGACATCACGGAAAGAAAGATGCGTGCATGGCGCTAGCTTTCCTCCATGCGCAAGCAACAGAAGATCAGCTCTCTCTTCTTGATTTCTTTGCCGAAATAATCTCTTGCCTTTCTATCTCTAGCGCAAAAATAGGAAACAGATTCGTTCCCTCCTGTTGGCCACGCAATCAAATAGGAAAGAGATTCGTTCCCTCCTGTTGGCCATGCAATCAAATAGGAAACTGATTCGTTCCTTCCTGTTGGTCATGCAATCAAATAGGAAACTGATTCGTTGGGATTTTCCTTGGAAAAAACTTGGTGCTTAAGAAGTAATCTTGATTTGGTTTGATCTCCTCCTGGTTCCAAGCATGTTGAGGCACATGCGTGAGCATGTGCATTGCATTGCCGTGCATCAATGATAACGAATAGTTGTACACGAGTGCTCCTTATTGGTCATGGGGGTAATGTGAATGATATGGATGTGTGCCTTACGTTAATGGAGGGAAAGCAATGATGATAGGGTATGTGGAAAATGATATGATCATGTTTATGCTTTTGTTGGCGTGAATGTTTACTGTTCTGCTATTTACTTGCTGAGTCTTTGGATTCACACTTGTTTGTTGTGTTTTTTTAGGTAAATCGAAGGCAACATGCATAAGCGGGAGTAGCACATTTATCCCACGTGCAAACAGTAATTCGCACACCACCTTTAGTGATATATGTAGACTTCAATGACATGCTTAAATAGCTAGTGCTAAGACAATATGTCCACATGGAAATACTTAGACGCGTGTAGTTCATGTGTTTTCTTTCGAAGATTTGCAAATGTATACATTTGATTCAATACCCATCGTTAAGCATATGTCACTTAACATAGCGAAGAGTTTTAAATGGTGAAGTTGCACTCCGGGCTCAGAGGTTGGGCCAGGGTGCTACAGTATGTGGAAGAAGACCGTAGCTGTGGCTGGGTGGCGACAGAGGCCGGCTATGGATGGATCCAGGCGAGGTGGCAGCGAAGAGGGCTGGATACGAGCTTGGCAGCAGCGGAGAGGGACGGATCCAACACGCAGACGGCTAGATTCAGGGTTGGCGGCGGCGAAGACGGCCGGATCCGGGCTTGGCAGCAGCACGACGCAAAAACGCTGGCGGGCGCAGGCGCCGGCATGGATGGGCGCACGCGGGTGTGGGAAGAGGAGACGCGGCGGCGGCTAGAGTTGGGAAACCCTAGCCTTGTCCTAGGCTAATACCATGTTATGAAGTGAACTTAACTATTCCAATGGGCCAAAAGGCCAAATATACGAGGGAAAATATGCAATGAGCCCCCTATAAAATGTGATAACCCTACAGCCTATACATGTCTAACACAGTCAACATCACTACTGCATACACCAACATTTGTAGAGGCATGCAAACCAACTTGCTTGAATGGAAAAGGTATAGAGGAAGATGTTGTGCAATTAAGAAATCCCATGTTGTGCCCACAAAAATTCAATTGCAGCCAACTGGACCCATGATCATAATAATGCACATGCTTACCTGGCTGTATGTGCACAGTGAAGCATAGTAATCCTCTTTATAGTTTCCAAAAAATGCAGGCAAATGTTCACAATTTGTATATGTCGTGCAGTAACCGAAAAGGTTGAAATTTGCATTTTCCCATCTAGAAGATAAGAGGAATATCTTGTGCTACCCCCTCTTACGGTGCTACCTTTGCGTTACCTACATATAAAAGTTGCAAAAATTCCAAAAATATTTTTGGAGATGTAGGGGACGACATATTCTACATCAATGTAAAATTTTGCGATCAAACTCGATTGCATTTGGGAGATATAAAAAAGACAAATTCATGAATAGTAATTCTCACTGTTCATAACTATTCATTTTCGCTGCTTATCACTTTCATATCATCAAATGCAATCGATTTTGATCTTGAAATTTTACATAACATGGTTGTAGAACATGAACTCCCCTATATCTTCAATTTTTTGGGAATTTATGTAAACTTTTATACGTAGGTAACATAGAGGTAGCAACATAAGAGGGGGGTAGCACAACATACTTCCTCGATAACTTAAGAACACCTTCCAGAATAAGGCAATATCCAATGGTATGCCATATGTATGTACAACATGGACTTTTAACTGTCAAGCAGAAGCAGATAACTAAACAGCGGTAAGCACTAGCACCATAGTTGTTACGGCGTCGGCTAGGCGTCGCGGCAGAGCTAGGTGAATGCCATGGACATTCGCCGTGACTTGGCGGAAGGAGGCGGGGGAGGCGGTGGCGTGGAGGAGGAGGCATGGGGGGAGGAGGAGGCGGCGGCAAGGGAGGTGGCGGGGGAGGAGGCGAGGCGGGAGGAGAAGGAGGCGAGGCGGGGAAGACCGGAGGAGGGGGCGAGGAGAGAGAGGAGCGAGTGCGGGAGATGCGGGAGAGAGAGGAGGGGAGAGGAATCGGCAGATATAAGTCGGCGATGCAGAGTATGAGTTACTGAATATACAACTATACATACGCGCATGTATAGCGCAGCAACTCGCCTAGGCGTCGCCATGGCGTCTAGGCAACCCTTACTCACCGTTGTCGCCGACTCCGCCGTGACAACCATGACTAGCACTCATGCATTATGCTAAGAAAGTATGCCGACTTTTCTTGAATTTAGCGCTTATCCCTAGGAATGCAAAAATAATTTTCTGACAGATGATAACTAAGGACATTAAATGTTTATAGAACTCTATCCAAAATCTAATTATTCCAAAAGACCCATAAGATGAAGAAATTCACCTACTATCTAACCCAATAAGATAGTACTTTATTGAAGTTTTTGGAAGCATGGTGTCAATAAAAAGTTTTTGGAAGCATCTCCAACATCGCTTGAGATGTCAATAAAAATTGAAGAGAAGCTTGTCCAACATCGCTTGAGATGGTTTGGACATCTCCAACGAAGGCCTCCTGAGGCACCGGTACGTAGTGGAACTTTAAGGCGTACTAAAAACGTAAGAGATAGAGGTCGACCAAGACTGACACGGGAGAAAACAGTTAAAAAAGACTTGAGGGATTGGAATGTATCTAAAGAATTTGATTTGGATAGGAGCACATGGAAGTTAGCGATCCACGTACCGAAACCATAAGAAAGTTATGGGCAGTGTTTTAGGCTCTCGGCTCAGATAGCAGGATGTACGGCTTAGGGTTTTAACATTGTAGGTTTTTATTTCAAGGCTCTCAACTCTTTGATTTTAAGAAGATTTCATTCTTAGCCTACTCCAACTTATTTGGAACAAAAGGCTTTGTTGTTGGTGGTGGTGTCAATATCTTTCCAAAGAGGCAATGTCCTGTTTGTTTTGACAAATGTACAAAAAGATGAGCCAAGCAATAGATATTCACTTGTGACTTGTGAGTACCAAAAAGCTATGTGTTGATCAAAGATAGGATAGAGCATGGGAAATTGGGAAGCTACCAAAGGGTTAAGGTCACCTGTCCGCACATAAATAAAAAAGTATGAGGGGAGATTTAAAACAAATATGTCATAACATAACATTTTATGTTTCAGTAATTGCCTTTAACCACGGTTGTTTGACCAATTTTTTCACTAAAAATCAAACCAACACAAGTTGACCATATCAGAGTAAATATCCTTTTGTCATGAACCTTAGTTCATGAGGGATAAACACCACCAAGAAGATGGTCGGATGGCGTCGGCGTAGGAGAGAGGAACTTTAGAGGAGAGAGAGACTTTAGAAGAGGAAGACTTTGTTATTTCTCTTATTGATTCCAATAGCATGTGGTAGCCCTCTTATATAGATGGGCTCCCCCTAACAGATAGATCTAACCTCAATCATATCTCTAACAAATATAGAAACTAATATCACATCTCTAATTATATCTCTAATAAAAGGAAACTAATCTCTAACTTTAATAAAAACTAATCTCTATTTCCTAATAATGAACCGACTAGGCTCAAGGGCCCAAGACCCACGTCCATGACATTACACCCCTCCCGGACATTTAGCTCATCCTCGAGCTGCTAGGCGGCGACCATGGTTGCAGTTCCCTTCGGCTATATGATACCTGCAAAATAAGTTTTTTTTTGAATTTTTTTATTATTTATTTTTGTTTTTTTTTCCTTAAGTACTCGGTCGGTTTAGAAACCGACTGCAACCCACACACGCATCAAGCCCAAACATCATCGGCCGTGGCGACGCGGCGACGACAATGGCGGCGGCGGCGTAGTGGCGGCCGGAGGAGCGGCGGCCGGAGCCGCGGACAAGCAGAGCGGCGGCATGCGGAGCGGCGGCCGATGGAGCAACGCCGGCGGGCGGCTTCTGGCGGCGGCGGGCGGGCGGGCGAGCGGCAGCTCGGCGGAGAGCGGATCGAGCAGCGTGGCGAGGGCAGCAGCGACACAAGGCGTCCGGCGGCGGACGGTGAAGCGGCGTCGATCTCGGCGAAGGGACGAGCCAACTCTACGCTCTTCTTACGGTCGACCGTCGGGTCTTCTCAACAAGAACTCATTGCGTCCCGTCTCGATCACGCCTTCTTTCCGGTCCGACCACGCCTTCTTCCCATCGGATCATTGTCTTCTTCTCCGGTCGACCGCGACCACGCCTTCTTCCCGGTCGGACATTGTCTTCTTCTCGGTCGGCCGCGACCGGCTCGGAAGCGGAGGCGGCGGCTACTGAACAGGCGCATGAAGCGGCGGCGGATCCGAGGCGGACGACGGCTCACGGTGAATCAAGCGAAATACACGGCCACGGAGACGACGCAGCAGAGAAGCGGCCGTCGGCCGCATGACGGCGATGGTGGCGGCAAGCATCGAGGACGACGACGACGGCGGCCGATCGCGGACCGGCGATGGCGACATGTACTCCAAGATGTCGGCAATGGATGTCCAAGCCCGTCGTGTTCTTGTGGAGTCCTCTTACGTCAAGTACGCCCGAGCTGCACTTGTTGCGCCTTCTCTCTATTCGCGACCATCTTCTCTAAGATAGCATGCATGTTGAGGAAGATGTCTGCCATCCCTTTGTCGATGCTGGCCATCTCATTAGCGTTAGCTTTTATTATGGCCAACAATTTGGCAGCAGGACAAGTCGCAGGAACCATGGTAGCAGAAGTCGTGGGAAGGGATCGACCGCTCTGATACCAAGTTGTCGTGAACCTTAGTTCATGAGGAATAAACACCACCAAGAAGATGGCCGGATGGCGTCGGCGTAGAAGGAGAGAGGAACTTTAGAGGAGAGAGACTTTAGAAGAGGAAGACTATGTTATTTCTCTGATTGATTCCAATAGCATGTTGTAGCCCTCTTATATAGATGGGCTCCCCCTAACAGATAGAATCTAACCTCAACCATATCTCTAACAAATATAGAAACTAATATCATATCTCTAATAAAAGGAAACTAATCTCTAACTCAAATAGAAACCAATCTCTATTTCCTAATAATGAACCGACTAGGCTCAAGGGCCCAAGACCCATGTCCATGACACCTTTATTAACAATGCTATCTATCAGATCTAAAAATTGATGCTTTTTATTACAAGAATGCAACTCAAATTTTACACAATAAAAGCATGGTTGATGGGTAAATGCCATGTCACAATCGCATAAATATGCTAATGCAGAATTGCGGATACATCACAAATCTGATTATACAATTAAAAAAAAAAAGCAAAGAACAACAAACATGGGTGAAATTTAGGATTCAATCGCTGAATCATCCAAGAAACAATTATCCACAGCCCACATCTATTACTCCTTATCACCTTCCCAAAAATTTATGATCTAATTCATCACTCAACTCCCTCACAAGGTCCCAGCACAGCTGAACATAACAGTGATTGCTAGTCATGGCATGGTGCCACAGGAACCGCTCATGATTTGCAGTGCAACATGAGCATTCGAAGACATCAGTCATCCTACCAACCATGCCACATGACAAGCTGCCCAAAAAAAAGTGTCGAGAAAGGAACCATGCGAGCAATGGATCTTTGCAGGTGCCGCAACTCACACCACCAGCAGGATATTCTCATCCAATCTCTCGGTAAGAATCATGCTGAAAGAAATGGATGCACTAAATACTAATTCTCAGAAACGGACTCCCCATGTTCTTTTACATCGCCCTTGGTTAATCCACGATAGAACACTGCCCTAATTCCCAAGTAACCTCCCGTGCGCAACTAACGTAGTAACCCCAAGATCTCCGTTCCTTCTTCTCAGATGTAGGGAACAAACAAGAAAGAAATAATTAAAGGAGGAAAGAGCGGTACATGGCGAGGCCACTGGAGGGCGGAGGAGGAAGGGCGGAAGAACAGGCCGTCGGGGTAGAGGAAGGCGCAGACGCAGCCGAGCGCGACGCCGACGGCCACGGCGACCGCGATGCGGGACCCGCGGGAGAGGGGCTTCCCGCCGCCGCTGCCGCGGAGCATGAGGGGTCCATGCCGGCCGGCCATCCCGCAGATCTCACCGGTGCACGGGGGAAGAGATCGGACGGAGAGCAGGAGGAGGGGTAGGGGAAATATGGAAAGGATTGTGAAATGTGATAAATTAGCGAGGAGAAATTGGATGGTCCACTTGACAGATATATCGATCCATCTTTTTTTGCCTTATGGAGACCATTCATCTAAAATCCAACGGACGGCATCACATGCAGGGGATGTGCGTGGTCGCTACTGCCTACCGCGCTGGAGCCAATCTGGTCGGAACAAGTAAGTACGCAAACATATAAACCTCCCTCAAAGCTGATTTTGGTAGATTTCGATCCAATCTTGACTTTATTAGGGAGAACTTTGGGATTTAGGCGCCTGGTTTGGTGGGCGATTTGGGAGACTTTTGCATTGTAGTGGTATCCTAAGACACGGTCCACTACGAGCTTAAGTGCCATACAAGCGTCATATTGGATGGTCAACTACATAAACTTACGGGTGTGAGATTGACCGATTTTGAGATATGAATAGGTTTTTGATAAACTCTCTCTCCTTCTAGGTCCATTTTTTCTTGTTTGACTTGAGAACTCCCGTTACACCCTATTTCGATCCTAAGAAATGAATATGATTCCTTGTAATGGATTCAAATTCTGGTAGAATTAGAAGTTGATTCAAGTCAATTACAATTTTATTGTTTGGGTGTCCGGTGGAATCAGAAAGTTTTCTCTGTTTTTATATTTACATCAACATTGGAATTTAGAACTCTTTACGAGCCAATCCATCATGCTCCGAGCAACCAGCATCAATGATGCAACCGCCAGATAAACTCTAACATAATGAATTAATGAGGAAAAATCATAAACCAACAACCTGATTAAGAAATCAACTCCAGGTACAAATCATCACACCAAGTACCAAATTAACCACACAAAACAGAATTATGGACCCTCCAAGAACCAAATCTATCTCTGTTTCAAGCAAGGGGCACCTCATCCGCGTGGGCCCAGGAGGGCACCAACTTGGTAGAGCAAAGGCGGCTCAGGCTTAGGAATTTTTTAAAATAATCAACCTGATTAAGAAATCAACTCGAGGTACAAATCATCACACCAAATACCAAATTAATCACACAAAATAGAATTATGGACCCTCCAAGAACCAAATCTATCTCCGATTCAAGCAAGGGGACCTCATCCGCGTTGGCCTAGGAGGCCACCAACTTGGTAGAGCAAAGGTGGCTCAAGCTTGGGTATTTTTTAAATAATCTATTTTTATTTAAAATAATAGAAATATATCCACGCGCAGTTTTTTATAGGAATGACCTCCAGTCACCCAACAGCTGGGCGACACAGGCAGTCCGTGGGCCATTTGGCGACAGATTCCAGTTGCCCAACAGTTAGGCGACTAGGACCTATCGCCTAGCTGTTCGGCGAGTATAGTTCCAATCGCTCGACTGTTCAGCGACTGCAACTCACCCATTTTCCGCATCGGAAGACAATATCGTTTGATACATTTGTGATTTTCGTAGATTATGAATGGTAGAAAATCTGTTAGATTCGTAATAACAGTTTGCAATCGTCGTATGTTGTTGTAGTGCAAAAAAAATTGTGAAATTTTTTTTGGGGACGATTGAGATAGCAAAGATTGGTAAGTTTAAAGATAAGTGATATTGTAAGGGAACCGAGAATTTATACATAGAGGAGAACTTGTTTATTCATATTGTTGGATGCCTTACTACGTGAATAATTGAATGGGAAAAGACGAGGAGATGTGCTTGTCTAAATTAAAATAGACTTCATAATAAAGCTGGGAATAACACAGCGCATAGGGTTTGGTTACATCCATAAGAAAGAGCATCATGCAAGATGCAACAAACTGAATTACTCATGCGATACATATGCACCTTTTTGGAATGGAACTAAATTTGACCTTCAGGCGACTAGTGCGGGATGACCCGACCTACTGCATGGACCGATGTCATTTTTCCTTCCTTGCGAGCTTGACATTGAACTCCTTGGCGGCCTCTTTTGCCTTAGCCGCTATTTTTCTCTTTTTCTCGCACTCCCTCTCGCGAGCCTCACGCTCCCTATGCATGCACACCTCGAAATGAGTTTTCATCTCTCATCGTATACGCTCAATTTGCTCGTTGTTACGGCGCTCCTCTCGGATCTCGCAGACCCTTTTGACATCGCACTCCTCAAAGTCGAGAGCCCACTAGTCATGTAGGTGGATCTCTAGGTCAATCCAGTTGTGGTAGCCACATAGCAGTTTTGGGGGCTGTGGGTAGACGAGAGAGTTGTTAATGTGTACTTTAAAAGAGAAATAGTAGGGGGGACACACTGTAACTAGTCCTTAATGGCTGCCGATAGCTGCTCGTGTCCCTACGGTAGTCGGGATAGTCACAGGAGTAGTTTGCGCAACCCCAGTGACGTATGCCCAGGTTGAGGTGCTGCTTAGATTTAAAGAACTTGCATGGGTCCCTACACCAACATAGGGGCAGTGTCTCCCCCTCGGGCGGGTGTTGCAATGAAGGCTCAGTTGGAACGTTTGGGATGGGGTTGTTGCTACGGGTGACGTCATTGAGATGAGCTGACTTCCTGGCACACTCCGCTTGTTCGGCTCAGGCCGCAGCAGCTCTTGCTTGTTCATCGCGAGTAGCAGCAGACCTTGCTAGTTCCTGAGTCTCCTCATATTGCTTCATCATCTTATCACATTGCTTCTTCTGTCTCTTATCCATCCCGACTTGGTGAAGCAAGCTCTGGTGTAGTGTTGGATTTGGTTGTGTGGTGTTCTCTCCCAGATCTCGTACACCTCCTTTTATGAGCCAAAGGGTTTGCATGGTGTGGTTTATTTCATGTGAGTAGCCTATGAGGCAGAGTGTTGTCTTGTCTTTCGGAAAAGTTGATGGCGAAATGCTACCCCGTCTGGTCTTCTAACAGCATAAAGTTGCACCATTTGGTCTTGTCGCAACGCAAAGCTGCACCGTGTGGTCTTGTCGTGTGCAAAGCTGCCCCGTGCGGTCTTGTCGTTGCGCAAAACTTCTTAGTCTGATATTCTCACTACGCAAAGTTGCACACTTTAGTCCTATCACTGTGCAAAGCTGCACCCTTAGGTCTTTTCACTGCACAAAGCTGTCCTGTATGGTCTTGTCGCTACACAAAGCTGTCTCGTCTGGTCTTCTCACTGCGCGAAGATGCACCATTTGGTTTTCCACTACACAAAGATGATACGTCTAGTCTTCTCACTGCGCAAAGCTGCGCCCTTTGTTCTTGTCGCTGCGCAAAGCTGCCCGATCTGGTCCTTTCAATGCGCAAAGCTACGTTGTTTGGTCTTGTTAGTGCGCAAAGCTTCACGATCTTGGCTTCTCACTTTGTCAGTCAAAGGGTTGGCATGGTGTGAGTAATTTCATGTCAGTAGCCTACGAGGTAGAGTGTTGCCTTGTCATTCCAAATAGTTGCACAAAGCTGCACAAAGGTAGCACATGACCCGGTTTGTCATACATCACGCTGAGACACCCCACAAGTTATAAAATGCACGTGCCCACACCCTTGATAGTATGAAGAACTACCTTCTCCATTCTAGAGTAACATACCATGGCAGACGCTGAGGGGCCAGTTGAACATGGGTCACCAAAGAGAGACCTTCCGCTGGATAGGAGGGAGGACTTCGGCCTTAACTACCGCTTGATGCCAAACAGGTATACTCAACCAGTGTGGCCAAAATACAGACACAAGGAGGACACAGTCATGCAGGTCACAGAAGACCATTTCGATGGCGGGTGACGTTTCTTCTGATGCCCACACTCTGGGGTACAATTAGGCAATCGTCTACTTTGTATTACTTCTAATAGAGTTTCGATATTAACCTTTATTTGCAGCAAATGGCAAAATGCGCCTTCATCCGCTGGATCGATCCTCCTCATGAACGGTACATTGTGATGTACATGCGTACATTGTGGGAGCGAATATTTGAACTAGAGGTGCAGATTGAAAGTCTCAAAGAGGAGAACAATGAACTCCATCAGCAGATGCACCACGAGAGGGGCAACGAGGAGGTCGTCAAAATAGGAAGTTCGTATGATCCGACATGCTGCTACACGAGCCCTAGCTACATATGTGCATGCCACTACAACGACAGCTAGCTACGTCCGAGGTGCCCCCTCTGCAACACTCCATGTGGTAGCACGAGGCACATTCAACCAGTAGACATGCTCCTTTGTAGAGAGGTACTCTCCCCCTGTTGTACGCAGTTATGTTCAATCCCCTAAAGCATGTGCTAAACAGTGGACGCGTCAATGCGGTTGCCATTTATTGAGTAGAGTGTTGGTTTGTTGTGTTCCGTGCACTAAGCTAGAGCTGTTGATACGCGTCAAAGAAACATACATTGTATGAAGAAGTTACAATAAGAACACAACAACATTACAGATATCACACAGTAAGTACACAATTTAAGTATAACTAAGTAAACAAAGTACATCAAGCACAGGGTGACTCCCCCTAATGCGCCCCCCAAGAGCACACCCAGCATCCCCCTTCCACATCGCCATGACCCACTTCACCTCTGCGACCTCCCGTGCGGCCTCTCTTCGGCTTCTTCCTCTGCGCTGGGTGTCAGGCCCTCGCCCCAGATGGGGAAAGACGCTCAGAAGCCCTGGTCTGATGAGGTCCCAAAGCATGAGGGGTGGACAACATTGCCTCCTATGTGGGTAGTGGTGCACCGGGCAGGTGTGACCCGGAGAGAACCTTAGGTGTTGTAGGCTGAGCTGCCGCGTCCGGATCCAGAATGAACTCAAGCGTGTCCACGGTGCCTGGGAAGGCCCCCAATCCCTCCATAGGCATCGTACCTGCAAATAGTGAGGCGACGTACACTGGGCTAGCGCCATGTCATGTGAAAAGCCATCGTGAATGAAGAACGATAGGTCGTACGCACCGTGCACCTGCTACATTTGGAAGGCGAAGAAGGCCTGAGGACCCCCGTACAACAACACGGCCGATGTACGGGGATGTGCCCAAGCCGACCCTCCGGCCTCGTCAGACTGTGTTGTGTGTGACCACGCAGACCATCCCGCCTGCTGTGTTGCCAGATCAGATGGTGCCGGTGGACGTATGGACTGTCTACCAAGCATCGATGTGTCAACCTTTGGGAGCCTGGTGCACATCAACAAGCTGATAAGACGTCCGGCTTGAGCTGCCACACGATAGACAGCCTGGGTAGCCTTCTCACGCGCGAGCCCTGCACCATCGGTCAGCCTCCGAAACAACAAGCGGGCATCCCTCTCAATCTTAGCATCGATGCCCACCTACAAAGAAAAGACGACATGTAGAAATCTACAAAGGGGGTTGCCCGAACTGAAGTTTTCAAAATACAATGTAACATGTCGGTCGGTGCTAGGAGTGGGTCAGCAGCAAGTACCATCCTGGTACATGTCTGAGGAGAGTACCAGCGAAGGTACTCCTCACACGCGCTGTGGTCATAGGGGGTGTTCTCCTGCACATAGTCCCACTACCCTAACCACGTGTCCATCTCCGTCCGCCAGTCCGTACTGTACTTGACTCCCTTCCAACTGTGCCTGCAGGATGAAACATGTACTCATTAGTCATGGGTACTGTATGGCAATAAAAAGAGAGACATATGTGCCGATTACTCACCCATGCAAGTTTTCCAAGACTCAATGCCTGACTAGTACGGAACCACCTGGCATAGCCCGAACTAGCGCATGACCTGTTACGGTGCGTAGTCCTCGACGAAAACATTGAACACAAGTGCCCTGCGGGTCAGCCAGTAGTCATGGTCACGCCAACAGAGCGTGGATAGGCCATGTGGAACTCGAGCCTGTACCTCCTGAGGGGAGTATGGCTCCCAGCGCACGTCATCCGCCGTGAGCCGATCCAACTGCTCCACGAATGGCTCGTACACCCACGTCACCTGCACGTACGTGAACTGTACCTGCAAGGAGCACAAGCTGTCACATACGAGAATCGGTTATATGAAGAAATTATTTGGGAGACAGTACGTACCCATCGTTGGCACCAGAGGGAGCCCATAGTTGGGCGGTCCAAGTTGTCCCCGTGGTACATCTCGTGCCCATAGGGAGCGCTGTCATCCAATAGGGGCCGTCCGAGGCTAAAGCGCTTGAATAACCATAGTTGTAGTAGCAGTGGACACCTCGTGAGGACGGAGTTCGGCCTCGATCTACAGCACGCATCACACAAGCCGCGATATGCATGCTACTAGTGAACAACACCCAACCAAAGAGCCACAACAAGTACGCCTCAAGGTGACGCGACACCTGGTGCTCATCCGTTTCCAGGTCCATCCGCTCGACCTGAGTATGAGCAAAACATTAGTAAGACCGTAATGTGGAAAGGAAAGCGCAGTGCTCCGCAGGGGAAGGACATTAAACAAGTACCCAAAACTATGATAGCCACCACAAGGGCGGGCCGTGCCTCTGTCCCTCCTGAAAGATAAAGTACTCAAGGACGACCGCAGGTGGAAGGACTCCTACAAACCTGGAAAGAAGGTCGTTGTGCCAGTCGTCGAGGCCCTCTTGCAGAAAAGCAGCACCTCCCCGTGATAGGTAGGCCAAGCAGCAAGGATACATCCTGTAGAGTAGGGGCCATCTCCCCAAATGGGAGATGGAAAGTGTGAGTCACTGGCCTCCACCGGTCCACTAGAGCTGTAAGCAGAGAGCAGTCGAACGGGAAGCATCGTGACCACTCCTGGACGTCCCCGTCATCATCGATCGCAGCTGCACCCGACCTGTCCTCATCCAAGGCCTGCAACCTATCTGTCCAGTGTGGGTCTAGCCTCTAGGGCACCCGAGGTGTGCGCGTGCAGATGGCCCCCCAACTCAGTCGCGTCGCTAGCACCCCCAGGATGCGGCACACGATGCGACGCATGATGTACCCAGTCGATGTTCTCCTGCAGAAGGCCAAAATGCCACTCTAATCCATGAGTGTCACGAGCCATACCTGCAAAACAACTTCAAGTTAGCACATACGCACAAAGAAAACAATGAATGTAAAGAAAGAGTAAATTTAACTTGTAAGTAAAACAAACAAAATAGCACAAGACTTGCTGGACATTACCTCGAAATGTATTGAAAAAGGGATAGTACCACAACAGAAATGTAAAAAGTGCATGCAACGTGTGCTACATGTGTTACGGCGCTACATACATGTAATGATAGTGGGACAATACCACAACAGTTACATAAATATTACAAGCAACATACAATACGAGTACAACACATTTACACAAATATTACTGCACTCCAATAAGTAGAACTACAAACCATGCCTACTCCTCAGCAGCTGCCTTGCATCGTCTGGCTATGTGACCATCCTGGCCACATCGCCCACAGCGTCTACCCAACACCCCGACTTGTGCTTCGTCCATATCATTGGTAATCCAATGACTTTGCCGATGACTCTTCCCACCCTTCAGTATGTCAACGTCCGAAATCAATGTTCTGTTTGCAATATTCAAGGTGGCGAAGTTACCCACAACCCTTAACCCCTTAAGCTTGCCACACCAGGCCTGCGCCACTCTCTCCTTGAAGAAGTACTTTGACATAAAGTTCGAATGGTCCATGTGCATAATACCGCATGCAGCTAGTACATGAGAGTATGGCTTGTGCAAGAGCTTCGTCTTGTTGCACGTATAGCTAGGTTGGTTCACATGATCTCCAAGGCATACCTCATGGGTGACAAGAGAATGAGCCATCCCAAAACTGGATCCATCCCAGGAAAGCACATCGAAACGATGCTCAGTATTGCCTATATCGTACACCGTGTGCAATTGGGCCTTCTTAGTCTTCGCCTCCATGTATGATGTAATCTTCTTCATGCAATAGGGTGGTTGCGGGTTGGCGGCGTGAAGTGCGGCATTTGCATGCCTCTCTTTGAACTACTTGATTGTGCTATGTAGGACACCTTCGACAATGGCAACAAGGGGCTGAGAGCGAAGGCCCCTAAGAACCCAGGTGTATACCTCCGCAAGGTTAGTGGTCATTATGTGGTACCTTGCATCGTCTGTGTCATGCAACAGGGACCATTTCTCCAATGCCTCCGCCTCAGTTCATTGGGAGAAGCACTTGATGTTCCTTGAGGACCTCCTCCTCGGAGCAGTAGGTTCAGGATCTAGAGCGGTGCAACGTTTTCGGCTTGTGCCACCCAGCATTGGTCGGTCCCTTGTTCCTCTCGACCACGTGTTTCCTATTGTGCTCATCCAACTGCGCCCATAGGATGTCAAATTTGTGCTGCTGGTTCTGCATAGCCAGCCTCTTGAACAGCTTCACCAACGGTTATCTCGGGAACTGCTTGAAGAAGTTTGCCCCCAGGTGGTGAATGCACCATCTGTTCCTCATGTTTGGCCAAGGGAACAACTTCTCAAGGTCTTGTTGAAGCTTTCTTATGGCCTTCAGCATCCCAGCGTGGTGATCATGGATTACGCACATACTAGGATGAGCTCCAACAACTCCTGCCCAGACATGTCAGAGGAACCACAACCAGCTGTCGTAATTCTCACTCTCCACAAATGCGATGGCCAACAGCACAATTTGATTTCCCATCAACGCCAATGGCTGTAAGGATCTGCCCCTTGTATTTCTCGGTCAGAAAGGTCTCGTCTACTGAAAGCCTCGATGCAGGCACCAAAGACTAAGAAGGCCCACTGCAATACGACATAACCTGGTGGCGTCGTAGATGGCTTGTCCTTCGAAGCAGTGTACATGCCCAGATTTCTTTCCTGCAGCACCTGAAACATACAAGGAAGGTTGTCGTACGATGCCTCGAAAGACCCGAACCATCTTTCTAAAGCCTTCTGTTTAGCACTCCACGTCTTCGCATAGTTAATCTTGTACTTGAACTTCTTCTCAATAGCCACCATAATATGCCTTGCCTCTATGTCCTTCTTCTCTACTATCTCTTCATGCATTAAATTGGCTATGAAGGTGGACGTTAGATTGCGATGCCTCACCAAAACACTGCTAAGCACGCATGAGTGTGACTCCACCTTGGAGACAATCTAGTGATTCTCATACTTGAGTCTATGTGCATACACTCGCCAAGGACAACCAGCCTGCTCGCACTTTACGGTGTATTACTCTTGGCTAGATTTGATGACCCGAAATAGTCGCTGCATGGACATGGCCCATAGCTTACTGGCATCTTGCAAGGATGCCTTATCTGCAAACATTGAGCTCAACCAAACCTCTATGGGATGGTACTCCCATAGTGAGTCATGTTTGTCATGCTCAGCTACACCCTCAACTTCAAACCTGCTCCATTCCTAGGGGATCGGAGCTTCGTCCTCATCAGAATTGTCCTCATCGTCCTCCTGTATAGCTTCCTCTTCAGGCCAGACCATCCGATCATCACTCTCCATTTGACACACTATGTCCTCCTTATGCTCTCCTTCATCAGCTTGTCCTGTAGGCTCACCATTCCGTGACCGATCTTCCTCTCCGGCATGGACCGCCACGACATTGTCATGAGCAACATCCTCCACACCCTTCCTAACACCAGCCTCCGGGGCCTCTTCTTCACCAACATGCTGGGCGCTACAGCTGCTCTCACCACCCGTATGATATCTGTCAGTAGGGCCCCGTGCAACTTCTTTTGCACATGCTTGCACAAGGAGTACACACTTGTATCCACAGCGCCGGTGGCCTTTCAGAAAGCCCTTCCACGCAGTTGTGCACATCACTGGTCTCAACTTTCATCTAATCTGCGTTGGAGACTGACTCCAAAACCCTTGTACGATGACGCTACACACCTCAGGGTCCAACGAGAAGCTGCGGGTGAGCCAGTGCATGACATCCGCGATTCGTGCATTGTCGTCATCTAGGTGTACCAGAGGGGCTTGCAAAAAATTGCTCAGGTCAACACCATACGAACCTTCATAGATGGTGACAACACCGTAATGCACTTTCAAAGTAGTGGGTCCTAGCACGACCGATTTCTGACTACAAATATTTGCAACATTGCAACTAGTACGATCGCATCGCACGATATGCAAATAATTCTGTACTTGCATATTTACATTGGTACACCTGTGCGCCTATTGTGAACAACTACATTACCGCATGGTTAAGGCGTCATTCATTCCCTAAGGCAGAGGCCACCTTTAACGCGCGAGCATCTTCATATCGATTAATTTTCTCTCGTAGCGTATCCCCTCCACATTCCCACCGATCGTCATTCATTCCCTAAGGCAGAGGTCACCATTAACATGTGGGCATCTTCATATCGATTAATTTTCCCTCGTAGTATAACCCCTCCACATTCCCACCGATCGTCATTCATTCCGTAAGGCAGAGGCCACCATTAACATGCGGGCATCTTCATATCGGTTATTTTTCCCTCGTAGCGTAACCCCTCCACATTCCCACCCACATCGTTCCCTTTCCTCTGCCCCACTGCTCATGAACTCCCTATCTACTCCCACGCACACCGACGCCGCTCTTCTCTCTCTGCTCTAGCTGTCTCGTACTGTACATAATTCCTAATAGCTTGCCATAATTTACATGACATACATAAAAATATTTAAGTACTTATGTATGGGACATACTGATTTGAATGCCAATATACAGATTCTAACGGCAAGCATTATTTTTCAATGTACTTACGATATTACATTCATTCCTAATTTTTTTTTGAAATGTTGCGTAATAATCTTTACCATTTTCACATGACTAACCAAATTGTTTCAACTACTCTAACATGCCACAGGATCCTCCAGTTAAATATTCGCAACAACATAAATTAAATACAAGCACATTTCTCCTACCTTCTCTTTTTTTCTCCTGTCTTCCGTCTACTCTTTTCTTTAACAGGATTAATTCCTTCGTACGTAATAGGATTATTTCATCTAACTAAAGTTATATTATTCTTTTCTACAACTATAAAATTGTACGCATGCTAATTTTATACTAACCAAACTATTTATCTAATACAAAAAAATTTACTAAAACAAAAAAAATCACTTCACCGAAATAACAGAACCTCCACCTATCCTTCTCCCCCTCCTCTCCTTTTTCTCCTCTCTTCTCTTCCTTTCTTTCCCTCTTCCTCCCGTTTTCTCGGTGGCGGCGAATGGAGAGCTCGGCCGAGCGCTCCATATATATGGCGATCTTGTCGCCTAACTGCTGGGTGACAGGAATTCCAATCGCCCAACAGTTCGGCAACAAGAATTCCTGTCGCCCAACCGCCGGGCGATAGGATCCAGTCCCCCGACCGTTGGGCAACTGCATTCATGTCGCTTAATGGTACACCTACTGCCTTCCTATTGCTTGTCCGTTGGGCGACTGGAGTCGTTGAGCGACTTGAAACTATTTCTGTAAAAAAAAGGCAGGTGTATTTCTGTATTTCGGAATAAAAAATAGATTATTCAAAAAAAATTCTCAAGCTTGGTATCAAATTCCAATTTTGTGATTCCCAGGCCGATTCCTGGGAGGAAAATTACCAACGAAAGCCAGAAAGAAATATGTCAACTACTAAATGTGCTGCTCGAGACATAAATGATTCAAACAAATACGGTAATAACATTAGTTTATTGGGGGGTTCCGAAGGTGGTGGTAGGATTGATTTGGATTGTATCTCTGCATAGAATAAATAAATAAATAATCGGTGTTCCATAATTAGTGAGAAATCTGTGTAGATGTGATGTTCGTGTTCCATTGATTTGTTAAGTGGGTGCGCCACGAGAGGGGCGCATGCTCCCGGAGGAGATCGGCTGAGGAGGCATGGAAGGGACCCACGGGAATTTTGGTCCAAAAGCAATTGCCTAATGCCTCCCAAATCACTTTATATTGATACATTAAAAAAGTTTAGCCCGTCACTGCGGATATAAAAGTCACCAACAAACTTGTTGACTTGGTTCATAGGTCTGTTCTTTACGGCTTTTAAAAGTAAATTTTAGCTTTTGTTACAATATCTAACTTTTAAATAGAGTATTTTTCTCAAGATGAGATCTACAAGTTAATTTAGTATACGTTAAAAACATAACATCTGGATCAACAAAAATCGTAAGCGAGTATCTCTCTTCGTAATCTCTATCGGAAACAGCCAAAATTTAAAAACTTCAACAAAAAGTCATAAACTGTAGAAAAAAGAACAGACTCATACTTCACATCCATCTGCCTTTAGGATTTGATAAAAAGTCCCTACTTTTTGAAACGAGTTGTTCATCCTCTTTAACCACCTTACTTGTGTACATTTTCGGCAGCCATCACCACCGGCAGCAACCAATCCACGACCGCACTTGGATTTGTACCATACCGCTCCCTGAAGCCAGTATCATGATGAATAAAATATCTGAAGCAACACGGTTGCGGATGATTAGGGGTGCAAACTGGTCGGGTTAATCCCGACCGATCCGGCATCGAATCCGATTGGTACCGAATCCGATTAGTACCAAATTCGAAGAAAAAATATGGGTTAGGATATGATAACAGCAATATCCGTCCCGAATCCGATACGTTTTCAAGTTTGATTTCAGGTTAGTGCTACTATTTGACGTTTTATTATCTTTTGCAATGGTAAAATAGAATCTTCCACATCAGCTATTAAGTAGTAACATCAAGTTCTTGACAGTACGTCCTCCTACTCCATTTGTTATACTGCATACATTCCTTATAAACAAGTAGGGGTGCAAACGGCTCGGGTTAATCCCGATCGATCCGGCACCGAATCTGATTGGTACCGAATTTGATTGGTACCGAATCCGAAAAAAAAATATGAGTTAGGATATGGTAATAGTAATATCCGTTCGAATCCGATCCGTTTATGCCCCCACATGCCGCGCGCTATACCGATTACCGAACGCGCGATGCCGTTCTATGCAAGCGTCGCCGCCGATTCTCGCTGTGCTTCGGAGTTCTTGCCCTTCTGTGCAAGCGTTGCTGCAGTTTCTCGCCGTTCTTTAGAGTTCTTGCCCACTCCGATCTTTGAAGAAATGAACAGGGCGGTGGGGGAGCCATGGCGCCGCTCGTCTGCGGCAGCTGTGAGGCTTCTGCGTGCGGTGGTCGCCGGCTTGGGTGCGTGGGCGTCGACCGTCTGGAGGCTGCAGGAGCGGCGGTTCACCATGGTGCTCGTGGCGGTCACGTCGGCCGCGCACGGCGTTGTGTCGTCGCTCTTGCAGTGCGTCCTGGAGATTGTCCAGTAATTTACATGGTTTGGTCCTTTTTTTCCCTCTTTGGATAACGTGCGTGCGTGTTATGCGGTTCCGGTGGCCGCTGTTTTTGGTGTTGTTGGTCTGGCATGACAGAGTGCAGAAATTGACATCTTTGGTTTCTTGAGTAGCGAATTTTTTGTACAGATAATTTATTTTTTATTCGAAAATTTAGAAATATATCTATGGAAATTATTTTTACAAAAATAGGCTTCAGTCGTCGAAGCATTGGGCGACTGAAGCCTTTTGCCCAACCGACGAGCGACTAGATATAGTTGCCCTACAGGAGCGCGATTACATCTAGTCGCCTCACCGTTAGGCGATACGTACCCCGTAAATATTTTAGATTTTATCAATTTTGTAGTTTTAAACTGGTAAAAAATCTGCTGAAGTTGTAATAAAAGTTTATGTTCATTGTATGTTGTAGGTGCATAAATAATTTTTCAAAATTTTTTTCCGAACGATTGACCGTAAAAGAATTGATACATACAACGGTAAGCGATATTTTCATGCGCACTATTTGGATGTCGTAGATAATGAGTAAAAGTAAGTACGACACAGTACTAAAAAGTTCACATTTTAAATAAAGAACGTAAGCAGTATATGAAATAATGATGTACAATCACGCGCCACCCTGGCCTGCCCCGTCCCTATGCCCACGTCGGCCCCGCTTGGCCGTCCTCCGGTGCAATGGGTGACGACGCCCCGGCGTGAAACGATCGGAGCATGTCGCACCCGCCACGAGCTGGTGGAGTCACCGCACGGTTGTGTGCCCTCCGTGCACCGGGAGGACTTCTGGAGAGAACCTCGATCTTGCCCGTGAGGTGCGGACCAGACGACACGGTGACCCACTCGAGAATCTTGGTCCACATCCTCCGAGCTCGCGGTGGGGCTGTGTCGGGACTCGGATTCGAAATGACATGCGAAAGTAATATGGTTAGTTTCAGATATAAAATATTGTCATAAAACGGAGATCGTACGATACGTACCCTCAGCGAAAGTCACCGTGCCTGGAAAAGGGGCATATGTCGGGTACACCCCCTGTGTGGGTGAACCAGGGATGTACGGAGGACGCGAGAACAGCTGGCCTGGCGGTGTAGGAGCCCGTCGCCAGGCAGATCCTCTAGCCTCGTCCGGGTTAGGTGGAGGAGGACATGCCCACGTGGAGCCTCCAGAGTACTGCCGGCGGCACCGGTGGGCGAGCCGTCTGTGCGCTGGGCGTGGGTGTGGAGACCGTCGGTAGCCTCCTGCTGGACAACAGGCTAACGATACGTTTACACCCGGCCTCCATCCGACGCAGAAAACTGACGTGATCCTCGTGGGTGAACTCCGCACCCTAGGCGATCCTCTCCAGTTCTGTGACGGACTTAGTCCATAGCGCAGATCCGACGTCAGCCTGGATAAAAAGACATAAAATAATATGATCCATTATCGAAACGACATTGCCATTTGGGAATATTTGAAATTACATGTAACGTACCGCGATGTGAGCGTCGCGCGCGAGGTGCGTGGGGTACGTGTCTGTCGCAGCGGCGATGTGTGTGGTGGGGGGTTACGTCGCGGTAGGGGACAACCCGCGAGGATCGAGTTCGCCTTCATCCTCAGCTGACCTGGGGGGCCTTGCCGTCCGCAATCGCCCACGCATGAGCGATAAGGGGCGCATCCACGGAGTTACCGTGGCTGGTGGTGAAGAGCACCCAACCAAAGAGCCACAGCACGTACGCCTCCAAGTGGCGCGAGACCTGGTAATCATCTGCATGCGGATCCACACGCTCCACCTGAATAAAAACAAGTTGTTATTAGTACGTAATAGTGCAAGCAAGAGTTGCAATACACAATCGATTGTAAAGACCACGTATCCGGTACTGAGCGAGCCACCTCAGCGATGGCCCGTGCGTCTGAGTCACATTGAAGATGTGGTGGTCATCAGCCGGTGGAAGGACCCCATCGAATCTGCCGAGCAAGTCCGCGCGCCACTCGACCGGGGCCTCCGGTAGGAAGACAACGCCTCCCTCGATCGGAAGGCCAAGAAGCAGGGACACATCCTGCAGGGTCGGCGTCACCTCCCCGAATGGGAGGTGGAAAGTGTGCGTCTCGGACCGCCAACGGTCCACCAAAGCCGTCAACAGGGAACGATCGAACGGAAAGCGTCGTGATCGCTCCACGCCCGCCTCGTCCCCACCCGCGGCCAAGGCGGCTCCATCCGAGCAAGAGGGAGTAGCCCGGCATCCCATAGCCTACAAACAAAGTGAAGGTCAGCACGGAACGTTCTTACGGCAACACAAAAATACTGGCGTAGTACAAACCTGGCAGTCCAACGGGGGTCGAGTCCCCAGGCCACACGAGGTGTGCGTGTCCGAATCACTCCCAACTTAGCCGGCTCGTCCGTACTCACCGTTGCCGGGACACGACGGGAAGCGCGGTGCACGCGGTCCACGTGCTCGTCCAATAGCGGTACCGCCAGTCGGAGTCACTACCATCACGAGCCATACCTACAAAAAGAGTTCAAGTTACGTACAACATAAACGCGTCGTAACCACTGCAGTTAACCATTTTCTACAATAATACATCAAAAATATTATACAAAATTTTGCCAGTAAATTTTGTTCTTCTAAATTTCTACACTAATATATGAAAAAACTCAAATTTCCATACTAAATTTTCTACTTCTACAATTTTATATACTACAAATGTTGCATACTAAAAAATGTATATACTATACTAAAATTTCTATACTAAAAATTGTACTCAAATATCCATACTAAATTTTCTATATCTACAATTTTTACTACCACTAACATTTCATACAAAATTACGTTAACTAAATTTTCTATACTAAAAATGTGTACTACAAAATTTCTATACCAAAAATACTATATAAAATTTCCACACTAAAATTTGTACACTACATTTTCTACACTACATTTTCTACACTAAATTTTCTACACTAAAATTTCTAAACTAAAATTTTACACTACATTTTCTACACTACATTTTCTACACTACATTTTCTACACTAAAATTTCTAAACTACATTTTCTACACTAAATTTTCTACATCTATAATTTTTACTAGCACTAATAAATATAACATACAAAAAATTACCTACTAAATTTTTTCTCTTTCTCTTCTTCCTCTCGTTTTCTCCTCTCTCGCGTTTCTTCTCCTCTGCTTCCTCGCTTCCTCTCGCGCAGCGCGTCCCGGTGAGAATGGCCGAGCACGACGCGCTTTTAACCCTGCACCCAGTCGCCCCACCGTTGGGCGACTTGATTTTAGTCGCCCAACGGTGGGGCGACTGAATCGCTGTTTAACGGTGGGGCGCGCAATAAATCGCCCAACGGTTGGCGATTCACCGCATGTCGCCACGAGTTAATATGACGAGCTCGATCCCAATGTTTTGCCGACCGAGCCTATTTTGTAAAAAATTCCATGTTTATATTTTTGTATTTTCGAATAAAAAATGGATTATCCGTACAAAAAGTCCCTTGAGTAGCCATAGTGTCTTTTTTTTCGACTTCTAAAAACTGTTTTTTGATTTTTCTATAATAACTAACTTTTAAATGATGTATCTTTTTAAGATAGGGTCTACTAGTTAATTGTAGTATATACTGTACCGACTTTATTTATATCGGTAAAAACCATACGTGAGTTTCTGTTACTCTGTAATCTCTCGCATGAACAGCCCAAAAGCCACAAGCCGCAGCCAAAAAGAACAGGCACATGCACGTTAGATCAAGAAAGACAAAACGAGAAAGTGCTATTCTTTGCCCTATCATGTACTATTAAGGAAGAGCAAAGGTACTTTTAGTTCATCCACATTCATGGATTTGTGCCTCTTATTTCCTAAATCTTCTTTCCACAAAAATGCAAAAAGGAAAAGGAAATATAGAAAGAAACCTATGCACCTGGTATTGCATATCCTATATTGGAATGTTGCATATGTATAGAAATAACTAACTTAAATATTTAAAATCTGGTTATTCGTAAAAGATAATATGTATAAAAAATAGTCGTATATGATTTTAGCCGATACAACTGAACTTAATAAACTTTTTATTACAATCCTCTTATTAACTCTGTTTTAAAAAACACTCTGTTTACAAGTTAGTTACTATAAACAATACAAGTATAAATTATAAATAAACAAAAAAGACCCCGATTCATCTAGCATGCAACCATCCAAAAAAGCATCTACAATGAGATGTATCGCTTGGCACATAACATAGCTACTAGGCTGTGGCAACGAGACCAGCCACTCTCCGAGCTCCCCGCCCAGGTGATTGCTTTTCGCCTCCTCCACATTCCTTAGACCCGGCTGTCACCTCACGTATCTCCCCGGCTCCTCGCCGACGTCGAGCGGGAGAGGTCCCACCCCTGTTTCTTCCTTTGTATATTACACTAGGTGTAGATATTCTCCCTCTCCCTCTTGGCGGTTCTTCTCCGAGTTGTCTGCCTACTTGTGTCGGTGGCCTCTAGGAGCAGACCCAGCCTTCTTCCTTGCAGTGGAGCAGCCCGCCGGCCATTGTGAGTTGCTGGGCTGAGGCCTCCTTTTCCAGATCCCCACAGATCTGGATTTGGAACTGCTGAAGCCAGTGATTCCATTTGCTTGACCCGGTCGGTGTCTAACCTGCTCAAAAGAGCTTTTTTGGGTGATTTATAGCTAAAAGGTACCGAAGCTGGCTAGAAAAATACTGTAGCTAACAGAGGTTTATTTGACATAATTAAATTTAAAATTTTAAAAATAGAAAAAAAAACATGTTAGCCTATCACGTATAATACAAACAAATACGAGAAAAAAACCGGTAAAAAAAGCTAAAAAAAGCCAAAAGTGTAGAAAAAGACGAAATTTATGAATAGTATAAAATAAGTCAGAAGCCAGAAACTTAAGCCGAAACGAGCAGGTAACTCCTTCGCTCCAACTCTCCACGGTGTTGGCATGACGTTAATTTAAACCATTAAATACATATTATCAACAATTAGACTTTAAATATAGTACCACAATATAATCATGAACATAGAGATTTCAACAATACGGTTGGTAATAAGATGAATAAACAATAAATTTAACCAAAGAAACTTAACAAGTAGCAAAAATATAAATCATGTTGTCGATACAAAACCGAACAGTAAACTTAGAAGCATCCCTGGACAGATGCGGAGGGACTCAAGGAGAAGCACCCAAATGATCGTGTATTCAATATGAGTGTCTATGGTTACAAATGTCCTCCCCTCTCACATTACAAGAGGACTTATTTATAGAGGGGGCGAGTGAAGTTACAGATTTGTCCTTGCAGAATAGCTTACTTCTAGGGTTATCTTCATCCTTTGCGTCATGCGGGTCCCAACATGTCTGGACCCCACTGAGGTTGACTTAGGGCATCCACAGTGTATAAAAACAGAGGGTCTTAAGCCACCTTAAGGTCGACCTTATACATTACAGAGGTGACCTTAAGCAGGCCATAAGCAAAAAAACCTTAAGACCAGTCCTCAAGCTAAAGACCTGGCCATAAGCATTAAAATATATTTTTTCTTTATCTGACAAGTGGGATCATCTTAAGGCCTAGTGGGTTATATACATTACAGCATTGGCCTTAAGGTTTAGATGGGACCCACCTTAAGACCTCTTGGGTTATATACACTATGGATGCCCTTATGAACTTCGCCAAGGTTGGATTGCGGACTCTGCCTCTGGACCTCGCTTAAGGTTGGCTTTCGGAGTCGACCTTCGAACCTCCTCCATGGTTGGCCCTCGGACCTCGTCTATGGTGGATTTTGGATATTGGCCAAGGTCGGTCTTTAGACTCTGTCTCGGTTTCCCAGACCCCGTTCGGGCTGACATAGACCCTGCCTGAGGCGAACTCTGGACTTCATCCGGGGTTGGTCCACAGATCTCGCTAGGGTAGATTCCAGGATGTGTGATGCCACGTCGAAGTTGTCGTGGGTTTGAGGTAGCATGGGGACCCTCCCTTAATAGTAGCCCCTCACCAATCTAGGTGGTGTAAGATCGAGGAGCCCGACTAGAGAGGGGTGAATAGTCGTTTCTAAAAATCTCTCTTTTAAAATCTATTTTACCTATTTGGCTAAACACAAGTATATAATGAAGAAGTTCAATTCAAATTGGTTTACCACAAACAACGTCTATATCAATTAAGTTCACCTAAGTGCACCAACAATTCTAGACTGGGTCAAGATTTGCACTCCTAGGATAACAAGCAATCAATTTAATTCTATGAATGTAAATTGCTTGAATATAAATTGAACACAAGAAAACAAACCACAAATAACACGATTTTTTTACTGTGGTGTTCGGAGACTGCCGGTCTCCCCTAGTCCACGTTGAGGTTAGCCCAAACGAATTGGACTGGCTCCACGAATTAAGCCTTCCACCTCAAATCCACTAGTGGTAGCTCTTTCCCGCTCCGGGTAGTTGAGCTCCAACATTCACAACTTTGCCGAGTCTTCTCACAACCTTCTTAAGAAGATCACCGCGCACAATGCCTCCAATGCCGTCTAGGAGTCGGCAAACTTCAAGAGTAACAAATCAAGCCCCTTGCTTGACTCTCACCACGTGCAACGAATGCACAAGCTCAATTGGACACAAAATTGCTCCTCTAGATGCAACACATGCAATCTAGATCCTCTATCCTTACTCACAAAGTGCAACACATGCACTCTTGACTGGGGAGCCTCACACTAGCTCAAGGAATGGAAATGAGTCAATCAACCTTCTTTCCAACTAGCCAGAAGGGGGTATTTATACTCCACACAAGAAAACATGCCATTGGAGCCAACCCCTAAAAAATCAGGAAAATCGGAAGTACCGCCGGCCAAAGTCAGGTACTTTCGCTTGCCTTCCGAACGGTCAGAAAACTAGCCGTTGCAGTCAAAATCGGAAGTTCCGCCATTCATTCTCCGGTACTTTCGATCATCGGAAGTACCGCTACACACATGCGGAACTACCGATTTCGCATGGAGGAGAAGACCACCACTTGGGTGTCTCTCTAGAAAAAACATGCTTTAGGAAAATCAGGAGCTTTCGAAGTCTGGTAGTACCGTGCAACACATGCCGGTGCTTCCGCCTTCCGGTAGTACCGCTCACACAGAGCTGGTACTTCCGACGGCCGGACGAGCCGCTCACACAGAGCTGCTCAGACCACTCACATTCGGTAGTACCGCGCAACACATGCCGGTACTTCTTATATCCGGTAGTACCGCTCACACAGAGCCGATACTTCCGACCTCTGGTGGTACCGCTACACATATAGCGGTAGTTTTGATTTTTCTGACAAGTGCAGATATATCAACAGATTTTGCAAAACACATTTGTAAACTATAGTATCATGCACACAAGGATCAAACATGATTTCCAACAAGTTGCAAAACATATTTTGCAACAGCCCAGCTGTTATTTTCAAAATTTCAAAAAAAAACAAATTTAATTAATTCAATTTAAAATAAAAATAAGTGTTCTTTAGTTGTTTGAATTTGAGAGTTTGTGTTTGCCCGTTTTTAGCCTTTTCAAAAAGGTTTTCATTAAAAGTAATTTTACTAAAAACATAAAACTATTATCAAATAAAAAGGTATTGGTAAGTTTCATAAAAGAAACTACTTCAAATTAAGTATTTGAAAGCATCTGGCTTTTATTTGGATTTCCTATGATTTTCTGGATTTTATTTCAAAGCCTAAAGGCAAGAAAATATGTTTTAAATATTTTCTTAAAGCTAAAAAGGATTTATTTAGACTTTCCTAAGCTTCCCAAAATTTTATATTAATTTCTGAGATTTTCTGAGATTTTAAAATCAGCTTTTAAAGGCAAAGGGTATTTTTGTAAAAATTAAAAGAGCAAATTTGAGTTGAAAATATTTTTTAGAAAGTCTAAAAATATTTTATAGAATTTTTGAGAATTTTCTGGAATTAAAAATCAATTTTTGAAGTTAAAAGATATTTTCAATAATTTTACAAAGGTCTAAAAGAATTAAAAATATTTTTCCTAAGTGTAAAACCTCTCCAGGAATTTTCAATAATTTTTCTGGAATTTTTAAATATTATTTGTTATTTTTAAAGTACTTTAAAGTCTCCTCCTATTTTCTGAAAATTTAAATCCGAATTTAAATCCGGATTAATCTCGTGCCGACACGTGTCGCGCTCAGATTGAATCCATCCAACCCTTGATCTAATCTGAGCCATTGATCACAACTTACCCCTTCACCTCTCTCTTCTCTCACTTGCATGCGGGACCCACCTGTCATTTGTGTCTTCCTCCTCCATCTCCTTCAACCTCCCTCTCTCTCTTCCTTCCCCACCACCTCGGCCCCACCTCCCCGCCCGCCCGCCACCCCCTAGCCGCCCCTTCTCCCGCACGCCTACCGAAGAAGCCGCCACCGCCGCCCGAGCTCCATGGCCGCCCCGCCCCAAGGTGCCGCCTCGGCTCCCCTCCGCCTCGGCCACCGCACTGCCGCCGCCATCAATGCGCCGCCACCGCCCTCGCATTCCCACCACCGCCGTGAAACCGGTTCCTCCCGGTTTTTCGAGCCGCCACCCCTCCTCCCTACATAAACCCAGGAAGGGTTCTTCCGCACCACCTCCTCCTCCGCTTCTCCTCCTCCTCGCCGCCTTCCCCGCCGGCCGGAGCTTCCCCGCCGAGCTCCACCGCCGCCCTTCTCTCCTCATGCCGCCTCCCGGCCACCCGGGACCCCCCGGTGGGACCGGACTCCCCGCCTCCTTCTCCACCCGCCGCCTCCCGTGGGCCGGTGAGCCCGGCTCCGGTGAGCCCGCCGGCCGAGCCGCCTCCGTCGCCGCCAGGTGTCCGGCCACGTGGTAGGCCTCGCCACAGTGGCCGCGTGTGGTCGCCATGTGGCGCCACGTGGCGCGTCGCCACGCCGTCGGCCCACCGGTCCGTGGACTTGGTCCACGGTGGACCCGGTCCCACCCGTCAGCCAAAGCATTTTCCCTCCCGAAAATTTCAAAATTTGCTGACGTCAGCATGACGTCATTATTCCAATTTCTTTTATAAAAATAATTCCCGAAAATCAGCCTTTTCCATTTTCTCTCTTTTAAATTTTCGGAAACCATATCTTGTTCATTTTAACTCCGATTTAAGCCGTTCAAATTTCTAAATTCTTCTAAAATCCTAAACTATTCAAATATGTACTTATTTTCAATTTTTTTTAATTTTTTTTGAATTGTTTTTGAATTTTATTTATTTGGTTCTTTGCGTTTAGATTTCGGTGATCTCGGAGAGAACGACTTCTGCGATCAGAACCCGGTCTCCAATCAAGGCAAGTTACACCTTTGATCATGTTGATCCCAATACTTAAAATTATTTATATTATTTTTAAATTAATATGCATGCTTACTTTTAATCAATGTCTAATTTAAATTCAGTTTGAACTGTAGTTATACCCAAATTCCTTTGGACAACCAAATTTGATATTTCATGCAATTATACCTTGTCAACCATAGTTAAAACCTAGTTAGTACATTAGTATTAACTAGAAATTTGGTACAAATGCTTAGTCATGCTTGCACTATTATGATTTGGGAACTTTCTTCACACAAAATGACAAACTTTGATCTTGATCTCTTGACTTTGGAAAATCAGAAAGGTTTACAAACTTATTTCTAAACAAAGTAAAAACTTGGTTTAGACTTAGGCAAATGGTTAGAGTGGTGGGTGCCTGCTGGCATGCATTGTCGTTTGGTGACGCAATGTTGATTGCCTGGCACAAGGGGTTTGTGGTTAGTGCCTAAGTCAATAAAGGACCGATGCAGTGAGATCTTGTTGCAAAGCCCTTTCGACTACCACAAGTCCGGTATGGGACGGACCTAGCCAACTAATTTGTGAAGTTCCAACTTAATCTCGCTATAATTTGAATGTGGGCGCGGCGAGTCCGTGAGAAGTCTCACATGGCACAAGAGGGGCTCCGGCATGTGGATTCATCTTTGCGGTGAAACCTTAGTGGCGGCGTGATTATGTTGGCAATGGATCATGTAAAGCGCTTTGTTATGATTTTCTCGCATGCGCCTAAGGAAGCGTGTAGTGGCCGACAATATGAGATCATCATATCTTGTGGGTAAAGCTGTACAACCTCTGCAGAGTGTATAACCTATCCTGGATAGCCGTGCCCACGGTCATGGGCAAGCTGAGTAAAGTTTTTCACGGATTAGACTTTGATTTTGAAAACGCTTTATAAAACCTTGTGGATGGATGGAATCCATGAGAGCTTTTGGAAAACCTTGTGGATGGATGGAATCCATGAGAGATTTCTGGAAAACCGTATGGATGGATGGAATCCGTACGAGTTTGATTTTGAGAAAAGTTGGTCCGGGTGGGATGCCCGTGAATAGGTTAGTGTTTGGTTGGAGCCTGCACTAACGTTACTTATGATTGATTACAATGTTGTTTTACTTATTGTATCAAATTCACTTTCGCACTTACTTTATGATATTTACTTCAATCTTTGTCTTTTATGCAAACTAACCATATATGTCTTCCTTTGATATCCATATGCATGCATCCACCAGTAAAAGCTGGTGTAACTTGTGGAGTACGTTTGTACTCATGTGGCTATATCTAACTCTTTCAGAGGAAGCCTTCGACGTCTTCGGTGAGGATTGCGACTAGGCCACGTCTTACAGTCATTCGCCTTGTGGGAAGGCTGGATGGGCTGCTACTTATTGTTATCTTCCGCTGCTATTGTAAACTTTGGCCATCAGGCTCGTATTTTGATAAATAAAAATTATCATTAAGCATGATATTTGTCTTTATTCTGCTGTGTGCACTAAGCTTTCCTGGGATAGTGCGATTAACACAGATGGTTTCGGAGTTGTTGCTCCGGGTCCCGACAGAGATGGTATCAGAGCATTAATGACTCTAGGACGTGACCGAAGATAGAATAGAATGGTTGGACCTTAAGGATTTATTTGAATAAAAGTAATTTCAAAAAGTTATGCTTAGTCTTACCTCTCAATCTTTGCTCATTCTTATCTCTTATTCCTTTCTCATCTTTATGTCATCTTTGGAAAACTTATTTCCGATTCTTCTCTTGTTCCAAAACAACTATAGATGGTCAACAGTTGAACTTCATCAACTCTGCCTCAACTTCAAGGATCAGACCTCAAGAGCTGCGAAGGATCACACCAAGACAACCTTTACCCTTTTAAGATTAAGTTGTTAAGCTAGAAAGTAGACGAAGTTATGAGCTGTCAAGTTTCCTCTTTTGTCGACAGCCGTAACTATTATTTAATAAAGGTTTTTGCTAAAAATTGGTGTTTTTGTTGGATTGTGCAAAACAACCCCTTTCCCTCCTTTGCCTTAAGTCTCCTCTTATCTAAACTCCAAGCAGATGGTGAACACCAGAAGGAACGTCATTGACAACAACCCCAATGTTAACGCCGAAGCAGAAGGAAATCAGTCTGCTCCAATCCCTCCGCCTCGCTTGAAGTCGGACTGGCCGGGCTCAATTAATGGCAAATCAGACTCAGCTGATTCAGCTCCTAGCCCAAGCCATCAACAACCCAGCTCAGCAATTGCATCAGCCACCAGCTCAAGCTCCCGAGCAGTTATCGAATTTCGAGGATGAGGCCTCAGACCTTCTCAAGCGATCTGAGAACCAATGGACGAGATGATTGGCTCCGCGCAATCGAAAAGAAGCTGGACATCCTGCAGTGCACCGACCGTGTAAGAGTCCTGTTTGCCACTCATCAGTTGAATGGACCAGCATCAGAATGGTGGGATACCCTAACCGACTCTCACGCCAACCCTCATGTTATTACCTGGAATGGGCTTCAAATATTTGCAAAACACATTCACAAATATAAGCCTCATGCCAAGATGAGCTAGACCAAGTGAGATTGAGATATCAACACATGATGAGACTCAAACTACTATACATGACTCATCTTGATAGTATAGCAACCTATACTAGTAATCCAGTCTTCCAACCAAACACCAAGACCGGTAAAAGACTAGGAACACATCTTTAGCTCTAGCTAGTCATACCTTTGCCTTAGATCATTGTCTTGATATGCATCAACTCATGATGCATCATTTCTTCAACTCCATCAACACATGATGGTCTTCACTTGACTTGATGATCAACACATGATCATCTCCTCTTAGACATATATCAACTCATGATGCATCTTTCTCTTGATGACCTTCAACACATGAAGCCATCTTCCATCAAGGCTTGATGATCTTCAACACATGAAGTTATCTCAAGTCATCCTTTTTTGTGGAACCTAACCTATTTATCCAACTCATAGAAAATGTTAGTTCACAAAATAATTGTCATCAATTACCAAACTTCACCATTAACACATAATAGAGGGACTAGATTCAACAAT
The DNA here is from genome assembly GCA_036346245.1 of Bonia amplexicaulis. NCBI lineage: Eukaryota > Viridiplantae > Streptophyta > Magnoliopsida > Poales > Poaceae > Bonia > Bonia amplexicaulis. Next base: position 16,642,302 of record CM070741.1, read on the forward strand.
ATTCCCTTTTTGGTAATTCATGACAATCCCAACAAATAGTAAGATAAAGATTGATTTTTGAGTATACAACATGTACACAACAAATGTATACTCTAAGATAAGCTTTTTAAGCAAAGGTACTTATCCGGTTGTCATTAATTGGTCAACCATCAACATATAATGGAGAGGTTAAATGATAACCCGATTGCACATGAGTGTATATAAACCACATAAACTATATATACTCAAGAATATATTTCAAAGTAAAAAATCCTAAATATGCATATTAAAGGAGGCATGGATCAATACCTATGAATCCTCAAAATATAGAGAGAGCTCTCCCTAAATGTGTGCATACAAGTGTGTATAAGGAAAACATATACACATATTCATTTTGAACTATTTGTGGAGTTCAATCTATATTTTGGATTCAAGGAATGCACTAATATATGAGAGTATGATTTCGAATACATACCTCAATGATTTCACCTTTTTATCCATGTGAGACTAAGTACTATTATAATCAATGAACAAAGTTAGTCTCTTAAATGCATTTATCATTATCACCAAAATCTCATAATGGTATTTATCATTATCACCAAACCCAAATTAAATAGAGCTTGATCTTTTAGGTGGTCATCCACCACCCGCCCGGGCCGGCGCATCGACTTGCAAAAGGGTCAGCGCACGGCCTCGGGTCAATGATTCCACTAATAGCATGTAATGCATTCTAACAACATATTAAAACACTTTAGTCCTTGTGTGAAGTTCAGACGATGGGTCGTGCCCATCCTCCGAGTTGGGTTCCCTTGGTGTTCATTAAAGGGTTGCTGCTCTGCTTGGCCAAGCCTAGGTCGTATCGGGGAGTTCACCGTCGCACAAGAGGATGCAGGGTCATGAACAGCTATGGAGTTACCACGGGGGCGCTTCGGGATGGCCCGGGGACTCAACATGGAAGTGCCCCAGGGGTAAGCGGCAGTGCCGAGGGTCGGTTGGAGTGGTGTATCGGGTGGTAATAAGGGGCCCCGGTAAGAGGGGCTAGTGGTGGCATCGGGCTCTGGAGAGAGGAGGCATGCGACGGCATGGAGACCTGGCTGGGGGAGCATGAGGACGGACCCGAAGGTGGCCCAGTTTGGCGGTGTGGGCTGCTAGAAGATGGCGTGGGTCCAGACCTCTGTGGAACCCTCGATGATAGCCTGGAGGTGCTGCTACAGCTTGTCCAGGTCGCAGGCCGCTAGGACAGAAGGAGTGCAGTGGAGGAAGCCCCCATCGGGAAAGCGGGGAGGCCGGCGGAGGCCATGAAGGCCTCCATCATGGAGGCATTGCCGTTTGTCTAGGGAAGCAATGCGGGAAGAAAAAGACTGAAGGGAGCAAGAGATGTGAGACAATGAGAAAAAGTAGCGTGTTTAGCTTTTGACCGACTGGCACATGAAGGGAGCTTGGGGTGTGCTAGCAATGCATACTATGAGTCTTTTATGCTTTTGAAGAATCAACATTTGTTGACTTGTAAGCCAACTCCAACAGCAGGCCACATGGTCATCACGTGTAGCAGCGCAAACATGCATGGCACATCATTCCCGATTGTCGTACAAGTGCAGTTGGGGCATAGTGTCTCGGGGACCAGAATGCTGAAGTGAAGGAATTTGGATGAAGCCCAGGATGTCAAAGTGAGGGGCCCGGGTAATGCCGGGATGCCAAAGTGAGGGAGCCTGGATGGGGTCTGGGGTTCTAGAGTGAAGAAATACTGAGGGGGTCTATGTGCGTGAAGTAGTTTGGACCCGGAGGGCCTCCACACGGTGAGCGTAAACTAAGGCCAGAGTAGAGCATGGAGGCGACTTGGGAGGTTTAGAGTGGAGCATTCCCCTTCATAGGTAGCATGACTTCTTGCTTGAAGCCCACAGACGACACCAACTATCATCGATACGAGGCAGGACAATAAACTTAGAAGCATCCTCGGTCATATACGGAGACCACCGAGGATGTGGAGGGACTCAAGGGAAAGCACCCAAATAACCAAGTGTATTCAATATGAGTGTGTAGGGTTACAAATGACATCCCCTCTCTCATTACAAGAGGACTTATTTATAGAGGGGGAGAGGGGGCGAGTGAAGTTATATGTTTGTCCTCGATGCCTAGCTTACTCCTAGGGTATCTTCGTCCTTTGCACTATGCGAGACCCCAGGGGTTGGCTCACGGTTGACCTCGGACCACGTCTAGGGTTGGCTCTAAACCCCCACCAAGGTTGGCTCATGGACTTTGCTGAGGTTGGATTGCGGACTCCGCCCGGAGTAGACCTCCAGACCTTACTCGGGGTTGGCCTCCGGGGTCGACCTCCAGACCTTCTCGAGGGTTGGTCTTTGGACTTCATCTTGGGTTGGCCCCCAGACCTCATTTTGTGTGGACTATGGAGCTTGACCAAGGCTAGTCTTTGGTCTTTGTCTTTATTTCCCGGACCCCATCTGGGGTGACGTAGACTCTGCCTGGGGTAGACTCTAGATTTCATAGGGGTTGGTCCATGGATCTCACCAGGGTAGATTCTCTGATTTGTGATGCCACGCCGAAGGTGTTGTGCGCCTGAGGTACCGTGGGGACCATCCCTTAACAAATCCATTAGATGCTAAAGGGAATCATTATTCATCTAGAGTTTCATGGATAGTACGCCGCAATAAAAGAGACTATACTGGACGGCTACATCATAGAGGGTTCATACGGAACCGTCTGTGCTTAAACTATCATAGATGGTTTATACTAGCAACCATCCGTGATAATTTTACAGACGGTTATTAACATGAACCGTCTGTAATAATTGAGACATCACAGACTGTTCGTATTAATAACCGTCTGTGAACTTTCACAAACGGTTCTTAACATAAACCGTCTGTGATAAGTGGGACATCACAGACGGTTCATGTTAAGAACCGTTTGTTAAAGTTTAGGACATCACAGACGGTTCATATAAAAAACCATCTTTGATATTTTGGACATGACAGACGGTTCTTATAACAAACCGTCTGTGATTTATCACAGACGGTTATTAATATGAATGGTCTATGATATATTGGTATTACAGACCGTTTGTGGTTGGAACCGTCTGGGATAATCTGCGCTATTAAATACTGGGCGTATGTGGTCTCGACACAGATCGATCTGTCTTCATTGCGTTGCATCGGTGGAGCGAGGCGGTCGGTTCATGTTAAGAAATATATACGTCTTCTTAGTGATCAGAGGTTAGTACTCAATTGCTTTGTAATTGAAAGAGATGATAGATAGGTTTTTGTTTAGATCTAGCTAGCTAGGTTTAGAAATATAATGTTACTTTGCTCAATTTCAGAATGGGTAAGTACTCGTAGTTCACTTTAATATATTCTTGCTTAATATTATTGTGTCATGAATACATGGCTAGCTAGCTAACTACGTAATATAGATGTCATGTGTAAGTATAACCAGCCATGATTTGCTATATAGTGGCGCTAATAATCGTTTTTGACACCTATTTGTTATATATGTAGCGTAGATGGACCGAAGCTAGATGTACATTGAGAACCGTGTGAGTGAAGAGTACATAATGGCGTGTCTGATTTTAAAAGAGCGACTGAGCTGGATATGTTGAAGAAGGGGATGGAATATATTACTGTCCATGCATTGATTGTGATAATTTAAAGATGTTTGGCAACTCAGTACAGATCGAAGCTCACTTGATTCGAAGGGTTTTCAGAAAGGGGTACAAATGTTGGACCAGTCATAGTGAAGAGAAGAGTACACAAGAAGATAGTTGTGACATCGTCGAGGGAGACAACAATATGCTGGTTGTGGACTGTGCTTTCAATCATGAGGATATATCGCAGGATGACAATTTGGATCAGATGCTACGTGATGCAGAAGGGAACTATACTGAGAGAGAGTTTGGTAAATTCGAGGGCTTGATAGAGGAATCGGAGAAACCTTTGTTCCCGGGCTGCAAGCCTCAATACATGAGATTGTCATCAGTTTTAAAACTGCTGAAATTGAAGGCAAGCAATGGTTGGTCTGACAAGAGTTTCACTGCATTGTTAGGTCTCCTAGCCGACATGCTTCCAGAAGGAAATGTGTTGCCGAGAACCACCTACCAAGCCAAAAAGATTCTTTGTTCATTAGGAATGGAAGTAGAAAGAATACATGCATGTTCGAATGATTGTATTCTGTACCGTAAAGAGTATGCTAGCTTATATGTTTGTCCGGTGTACAAAGCATCCCGATACAAGCATAAAAATGACTCCGATGATGGGAAGGGTGTCGAGGTGAAGCAAGGATCTCCTGCTAAGATGTTGTGGTATCTTCTTGTAATTCCATGTTTGAAGCATTTCTTTGCAATCCGCAAGGATGCAAGATTTATGCGTTGGCACTGGGAGCAGCGTAAGAAAGACGGAATGATAAGACACATTGCTGATTCTACCCAGTGGAGAAACATCGATAGGATGTTTGTAGATTTTGGTGTGGAACTGAGGAATATAAGGTTTGGGTTGAGTACAGATGGAATGAATCCTTTTGGTAACATTAGCAGCCGACATAGCACCTGGCCCATGACTCTGTGCATGTACAACCTTCCTCCTTGGTTGTGTATGAAGCAGAAGTATATTTTGATGTCACTACTTATCCAAGGGCCGAAGCAACTTAGGAACGATATTGATGTGTACCTAACACCATTGGTGGAAGATCTTGCAATACTGTGGAACGAAGGGGTACATGTATGTGATACGAACAAACGAGAGAACTTCACTCTACGCGCCATATTGTTTTGCACCATTAATGATTTTTCTACCCTTGGTAACCTATCAGAGTTGAGTACAAAAGGAGCCAAAGCCTGTCCGCACTGCTTAGATTATACCGAGAGTGTGTGGTTGAACAACTCACGCAAAACTATATACACGTGTCACCGTAGGTTCCTTCCAAAGGGTAGGACCAAAATGGCAACAGAGGGGGGTGAATGGTGCCTTTAAAAATTAAAAAACCTCCCTTCAAGTACTCACAAAGCAGAAAAGAACTCACTGAAAATCACAGATCAAGAAAATAAATCGAATCCAGAGAGTAAAAAAAATCGGGCGATCTGGCGACAAGCGGTAGTCTTCTTTGTAAAGCTGCGGTAGTATCTTTGATGATGTAGTACATTGTGTGTACCTTTGTGGTAGTACCTATCGAGGAGAGGTAGTACCGCACGAAGAACAGCAGGCGTAGAAACTATCAAAAACCCGAAATTCGTGAGATTCTTGGGTTCTTGGCTTGGGAAACTTTGAGGATAACTAGGAAGCACTCCCAGAAGACTTAGCCAAGAACTAATTTCAAGATTCCTCTAGGGAATCAAAAGAGGAGATAAAAACTTGAAAAGTATAGAGGGTTCTCCAAAAATCCAAAATTCCATTCCAGCTCTGATCCTTTGGCCAAGAGGCTTTGCAGATGTCTTAGCAATAGTCACTACACTCTACAAGCCAAGATTCAAGCCATCACAGAGAAGAAAACCCAATTCTTACAAGAACCCTAGAAATATACAGAGAGAGCCCAAAACACCAAATCTGAGATTAAACTTGATTTGCTCTTGGGAAAACTCGATCAAATGACCTTGAGGCACTATCCCATCATAGAGCAACCCATTTTACACCTCATGGGCAAGAAACAACAAAAATCGAAAATCTCAGAAATCAAGAACAGAGGGCATCGAAGGAAAAAGAGTGCACGGGAGAAAAACTTCAGATTTTCATTCCAAATAACAAGAAGAGTACAAAGGAGTTCCGATACGCATGTACATTCGAACAAGAAGAAGGATTACAAGACTCTCAACTCATCTCCACTCTCTCCCTCTCTCAAATCCTCAAGAACACCAAGAACTCTCCATAGCTCTTGGGAGGAACACACAGAGAGAAGGGAGATGAACGTGGGAGACACACCCTGCCCTCTCCAACCACTCTTCACCCACTAAAGCCTAAAGCAAAACAACCTCTCCAAAGGTTCTTTTGACTCTAGCAAACCCTAACTCTCTCCCAAAGCCATGAGGAGGCATGCAGCCCCTCACCTCTATTTATAGCCCTTGGCTAACGGGTCTCCAACCCGTTCACCGGCTAAATCCGAACGGAGTCTGCTCCCACTTGTGCAGCCTCGCAAAATCACCATTTCGCCCCTCCTGCACCTCTAGGAAGCTTCTGCGCTCCTTGTCGTCCAAGCCTCGCAACCACCTCGAGTCTCCGCCGTCTTTGACACATCCCGACCGTTTTGACCTCAACGCCACCTGCGCCTAGTCCGGTCACCTCGTGTCTCGCCACGACTCCGCCTTGACGTCCTGCAGCCAACACAGACAAGAAACACATCACATAGCACCGCTCGATAACATAAATTAACCACATGCCCTAAATACCAAACCACCCAAACCATACTCAAATTTTATGCCCTCACTTTCGTTCGCATACGCGGTAGTACTGCGTTAGTGCTATGTAGTACCGTGGCGGTAGTACAGTAGTTGAACTGCATGTAGTTCCGCTCAACCTGGGAGCAGCAGACCTGATCTATTTTTCAGATTTTCAGCACACGTGTCAATTTCTCATCACAAACATGGGAGCACCTCTCACATGGTCTCTCAATCTCCCCCTTGATGAGTATATTGACAAACACCGAAAAAGGCATAAAAGTTTGGTTTGAAGAATCCAACATGGTCCAAAGAAGGGAATGAAAAAATGACCATGTCGACAGAAGAATCACTAGAGCAACTTAAGAAAGAGCAAATTGTTCTCCAAAGCTCTAGAAAGATCCCAAAAGACTTTTTCTCCAATATTCTCCCCCTTTTGGCAATAAACACATCAAGGATGCAAAAGAGAGAATATATCATATTTTGGATAAAATGGCTGAAGTTTGTTTATTCTAAGCATTTAGAGCCATGAGAATTATCCAAAATGACCATAACGAATTACATCAAGCCATAACACATAAATATGCTATCAAGATCATGACAAGACATGTATAATCAAGCTAAGCCAAATAGGTCATAATCTGAAAATTTATCGAATTGCTTAGCATGTCAAGTCAACCATGATTATAATCTAGCTAAAGGTATCCAAAGATGATGCAGGCCATGTCAATAAGCTAAGCAGAACCAAGAAGCTAGTATTGAGTTAATTTAGAGTGCTACAAGTTCAAGAATGAGACATTTGTTCATGTACTTGTAAGTCTTGCAATTTTTAGCAAATGGAGCACAATTGACATATTTTTACTTTGAGAAACTCATGATTGTTTCCAACCAAGGTTTTGTTTAGTCATGTGCTAGATCTCAAGCCTTATACGACCACTCCAAGCGAGAAGCTTAAGAAGATAGTCTTGGTCATCCAAAACTCCCCCTGAGTTCATGCCTAGTGCAATGACAAGCCGTCTCATGAGAAAGAATTGGTGAGATCAGTTTTTTCGCACAAAAGAGATCTTTTTGTATTTTCATGAACATAAGACTTGTACTAACTCATGTGTCATCAAGAAACTAGCATAGCTCAATCTAAAGCTCAACAAAGATTCGAAGCTCAACTCAGCCTATTTGACATGGCATGAGTCATAAGAAGATAACTAAAGGCAGACTAGTCTCAAGAATAACATGACATGATTTAATTCAAGTTGAACATTTTAATCAATCTATCATGGCAAAGACTTGACTATACATATAAAGTCATGATCAATCTAGTAAATAAGCATAAGTCATGGCAAGGTGTAAAGCATTTTAAACATGTCATCAATGGATAATAATCAAGGCTCCATGTAGTTATATTACAATGCAGAATGACATGCAATAAAATCCAACTCCCCATCAACATGTGATGCAGCTTTTAGTTCAAGTTGAGTTATGTCAACATTAAGATCTAGAAGTTCCCAAATGAACTCCCCTGAACCAAAGCAATAAAAACGAGAAGCTGGCAAAGAAATCAAGAAAGGCAGTCCTTAAAGCATAGACAAGATATAGAGACAACTATGGCTCAGACTGACTCTCATCTACCCCATATGACTCCAGGACAATCAACTGGACATCTAACAGACTAAGGAGCAAACACGTACCCTGTCTACCCGAGAGTGACCCAACCCTCGCTAGAACCTACAATCAGTGGGTAAGCTCGAACTAGTAAGAAAAGAACCAGCTAATAAGCAGTATCCTAGAATCACAAGATAAGAGTAAGAAGTCTAAGCAACTCGGCAAGAGAACCACTCTAACCTATGCTAGAAGGACTAAACCCAATGCACCCATATGCAAAATAATCAGAAAGGAGCAAGAGCATAATAAATATAGTAAAGCAGTAAAGCACAAACTCCCCCTCAAAATAGTCCATAAGGACAAACCACCCCAATCTCTCCCCGTAGAGCTGAAAACCTAGAGCTATCCAAAAGCTTGGTGAAAATATCAGCCAACTGGTGGTCACTCTCCACAAACTGGAGCACGATGTCACCCTTCTCTACATGGTCTCTAAGGAAGTGATAGCGAATATCAATATGCTTGCTCCAAGAATGCTGCACTGGGTTCTTAGCATTGTTAATTGCAGAAGTGTTATCACAAAAGAGTGAAACATTATTTATAGCTAACCCAAAGTCCCGCAAGGTCGACGCCATCCAGAGTACTTGCTACGACAAAGAATGGCGGCGACAACGTACTCGGCCTCTGCGGTGGGCGTGCAACACGGACCGCTTCCTAGAGGACCAGAAATGAGAGAAGTGCCAATGAATTGGCAGGTGCCCGAGGTGCTCTTCCTATCTATCCTACAGCCAACAAAGTCTGCATCTGAATAGGCTCTCAAGGAAAGACAAGAAGAGGAAGAGTACCAGATACCATAGTCAATGGTAGCTCGAATGTACCGAAAGATGCGCTTCACCGCTTGGCAGTGGGATACGCGAGGAGAAGCCTGAAACCGGACACAAAGACACATAGAAAAGTGTATGTCCGGTCTCGAGGCAGTGAGATACAAGAGGGAGCCAATCATGCTGCGATACACCTTCTGATCAACTGGCTCGCCATCCTCATCTGGGTCAAGAGGGCCGATGAAGCCATCGGGGTTGACACGACTTACCATCACTCATGTCAAAGCGTCTCAAGAGGTCACGAGTGTACTTGCCTTGATGCAAGAAGGTACCCTCCTGAGTCTGCTTGATTTGGAAGCCAAAGAAGAAGGTCAACTCACCCATCATGCTCATCTCAAACTCGGTGCTTATGACATCCGAGAACTGTGAAACTAGAGCACGAGAAGAGCCGTCAAAGATAATGTCATCAACATAAATCTGGACGAGCAGAAAGTCAGTGCCATGCCTACGAATGAACATGGTCTTATCTACCTTACCCATCTCAAAACCATGACTCAATAGATAGGACTTAAGCCTCTCATACCAAGCTCTATGAGCTTCCTTAAATCCATACAATACTTTGGAAAGCTTGTAGACATGGTTTGGGTATTTGGGGTTCTCGAAACCTGGAGGCTGTCTCATATAAACTCTTCCTCAATCAACCCACTGAGGAAGGCACTCTTTACATCCATCTGGTAAAGCTTGAAAACCTTAGAAGCTGCAAAGGCAAGCAGAATTCTAATGGCCTCAAGTCTAGCTACAGGGGCAAAGGTCTCCTCAAAGTCGAGACCCTCAGCCTGAGAGAAGCCCTGAGCTACCAGTCTAGCCTTGTTTCGAATGACTAGCCCCTCCTCATTCTGCTTGTTCTTGAACACCCACTTGGTCCCATGACATTGTGACCTCGAGGGAGCTCAACAAGCGACCAGACCTTGTTTCTCTCGAAATTTTCTAACTCTTCATGCATGGCATTGACCCAAGACTCGTCAGAACGAGCATGACAGAATTCTTAGGTTCAAAGGTGGCAACGAAGGCAGAATGGAGACAGAAAAGTGATGTGCAGACTTTGAGCAGTGACTCGCTCAAAGAGGTCTCCAATAATCTGCTCAGAAGGATGGTCTTTTTGAATGTGTCTAGGAGGTCCAGGATGGGATGAAGAAGTGGCCTCCACCTCGTGAGCTGACGAAGTAGGAACAGAGCCACTAGCTCCAGAAGAAACAGAAGGCATGGGCTGATCGCCTCGAGGTGCGGTGGAAGACGGCACATCAAGTGGTGGATGAGGGACTGGATCGGGTAGACAACTCTCGTCTTCATCGTCCTCATCATCCACAAAGATGGTCTCGGACTGCTCTAAAGAACCTGAGATATCGGGCCTAGTCCCCGGACTGGCCTCGTCGATGGTCACCTCACAGGTCTCTACCATTTTACTAGACTCGCAGTTCCAGACCCTATAAGCCCACGAAGAAATCGAGTAGCCTAGAAAGATCCCATCACAAGAACGTGACTCGAACTTGTCTAGGTTCCCAGACTTCAAAATAAAGCACTTGCAACCAAACACACGAAAATTAGATACACTGGGCTTCCGCCTATATCTCAACTCATAAGAAGTGCGATGCAAGTGTGCCCTGAGAAAAACTCGATTTGAAACATGGCACGCGGTAGCTATAGCCTCAGCCCAAAACTTTCGTGGTGTAGAGTATTCATCGAGCATCGTCCTGGCCATCTCGACCAAGGTACGATTCTTCCTCTCCACGATGCCATTCTGCTGTGGGACGTGCGGAGAAGAGAACTAGTGCTCTACACCTGTCTCACCATAGACCTCTCGAATTAGGAATTCTTGAACTCCGTGCCATTGTCACTGCGGATCGCTCGTAAGGCACCTGGAAGCTCAATAGAAAGCCTACTAAAAAGACCTCCGAATGTGTAAACGTCTCATCCTTCGAGGCCAAGAAAAACACCCAAGAATACCTCGAGAAGTCATCGACCACGACAAGAGCATACCACTTCCCTCCTGTTGACTGCACTCGAGCTGGTCCAACCGTGTCCATATGGAGCAGCTATCCTGGTGCATCGGTCATAGTAACTGTGACCAGAGGATGAGAAGCGGCAACCATCTTGCCGTGCCGGCATGGAGCACAAATCAGATCTTCGACCATCTTGAGTTTCGGCAGACGACGAATGAGATCGTGGCCGCTAACTCGGGTCAAATGGACAAATCCAATATGACCAAGTCTCCTATGCCAGAAAGAGAGATCGCGGAACTTAGAAGCAACTAAACACCTGAGAGGATCACTAGAAAACTTAGAAAAATCAGTACGAAAGATCCTCCCAAAACGAGAAATCCATAAACCGGACTACAGAAGAATCAAGAATTTTGCAATTGTTTTTTAAAGCTCACCTCAAAGTCGTCATCGGAAGTCGAGAAAGCGGAAAGCAAATTATACTGCAGCTTACTAACCAAGGCAACATCTCTCAAAATAAATGAATCATTAATGCGCATTGTACCTTTGGCGATGACGCGCCCAGATGAAGCATCTTCAAAGGTGATCGTCTCATCACCTGGAGCACAGGCCAGGGAAGAAAACCACCGAGAGTCTCCGGTCATGTGTCTTGAACACCCGGAGTCTACGTGCCAAACCTTTCCTTCCCCGCCCGTGAACTGTGTCAAGCAGTAAAGTCTCGATCTTGGGATAAATCAAGAGTGATTTTGGCACCCAATACTGAGTAACACGTCGAGCACATGAAGTAGTCAAGCACGAGTGACCTCTATCTACCCTGCGCTCTCTGTCACCCAAACAAGCCGAAGGTGCGTGTGCGGACCGAAGTTGTTGTTGGGTCCGACTGCTACGGGAGAGCGAGTAGCTATCTCGACGGGGGAAACAAGATCTACTCTCAGGACGGCGGAAGTCACGACCAGGAGCAGCACGAGGACCAAACCCAGAAGACTCAGAAAAATCAAGTCCTCGATGCTGTCCAAAACCATCAGAAGCAACTGAGGCAAAACTAGACCTCGTGTTGGTCTTAGGTGCACTCAGAGTCTGGGGCTGACCCTGAATACGCCTAAGAGACTCAACACGGTCTCTACGCGTGATCTTGGCGCGCCTGAAGCATCGATCGATCAAATGTCCATCCTTCTGACAGAAGGTGCAATGATACTTCACCTTTTGAGGGGTAGAAGTAACATGATGAGGCTTCGCCGCCGAGAGGTCAAGCTGCGGTGGAATCACCTTCTTCGTCGAAATCCCTTGGACAAAGCCCGCCGACTTAAATTGGACTCTCTTAGTCCTGGGCTTGACCTCGATCACACCGGTGCTATGGGTGCGAGCATAGCGGTGGATGCTTCCTCATATTCTTTAGAAAATCATATCCTAGACCTTGATTGTATTTGTAAATCTTTGATTGGTCTAGAATAAGATTAAGCTTCTTCTTGCCTCCTACAAACCTCTCGAGAGTGTTCATAAGGTACTGACACTCCCGAACGAGAGAGGCGCAAGAAGAGCAGGGGGAAGAAGGAACAGCAGAAGGTAAGGAGGTAGAAGAAGAACCAATAGTAGTGGAACGAATGACTTGTGCACGCACAGCCGACTCAGAAGAGACAGTCCTACTGCTAGCCAATTGGTTCACGTCGCTAGGCGTCTCTACCAAACTCTCATGCTTCTTCCCAGCACACTTATTACAAGTAGATGGTTGCTTCTCTAGAAGGTCCTTAGTTAGCTCCACACATTTTTCATCCAATGCGACCAATTCAGATTTTAGTTTGTTACAATGATTGCATGGTGAGCTAACAGGGTCCTTAGAAGCAAATTTAGCCAGTTTGTTATTGTCATCAACTAATTCTTGAAACTGTTTGCAGACAGATTCAAGTTCGGTAGTAAGCTTAGGATAAATCACACATGAAGCAATAGGCTCAAGAAGAAAAGCTTGTAATTCTGCAATTTTATGATCTGCCTGTTTTAGGTTCATCTTCAAATTGTTATAACTTTCACAAGTCTCGGGCAGATCGAGAAGCAATGTATAAAGACCTCTAAAAGCATTATCCTTATCCTCACATGAGGTGCAAGAAATAGTCTCAACAGTAGAAGATGAAACATGAACTACCCTACTCATCTCAAGCTCAGGAAGAAGACTAATGTTCTCCACCTTAATCAAATCAAGCTCAGAAGACAGACTAGCATGAGAGGTCCTTCATTTCTCCATATCATCAATCAAGGCACAGCATGTATCACAGTCATCACAGGAGGGAGCAGATGTAAGTGAAGTAAGCTCCCATGATAGTCTAGCTACTTCCTTCTCCAACTCAGTACCCGTAGCCCTAGACTTAGCATAAAATCTACCTAGCTTAAGGAAAGCATCATTAAGCTGGTCGTAGGTACGGCTCACCTCGTCGGAGTCAAAGTACAGCTCGCTGTCGCTCAGTTCGCCCTCGAGGGACATGAAGCATATGCCGGAGAAGTCATCGCCGCCCTTGGGGTCTTGGTCACCCATTCCGTCGTCGTCGCTCCATCCCTCCACCTCGCTGAGGTCGAGGTCGTTGAACGCGGAGAGGACGCGGTGGAAAAGCTTCTTGGCCTTCCCAAGGTCGCAACACTTCTTCTTGCCTTGAGGATGCGCCGGACTCTTCTTGTTGCGGTTCTTGTCGGTGTAGTCGTTCTTGCCTGAACCGCCATAGTCGTTCTTGCCCTTCTCCAGCTTGGGGCAGTTTGCCCGAATGTGGTTGGGGCCACCACACTCGAAGCAAATCACGGGTCCTCCTCTCTTTTCGTCCCTCCTTCTCTTGTAAGCATGGGAAAATCTGCGAGCAAGGAGAGCCAACTGATCATCCGCAAGCTACTCTAAGCGATCATCGATTCGTCACGAGAGTAGCAAGGAGAAACCAGAATCGAATCGGAAGAATCGAAGAAGAGGCGGATCGGTGACCAAGGCCATCGATCGTGACTTTGACCTCACGAGACAACGTCAATCTCGTGAGTCTTGAGGCGCGAGTATAGTGCGTTAAGAGTCAAGGTCGAGAGGTGCATCGTGTCTTTGATGGTGGTCACTTTCATCTCCCAAACACGTAGATCGAGTCTTTGTAAGCATATGCGAACATTGTCCGAGTCGGGGTATGTGAGACCGACCGCTCGGAGGTTGTTCAAGATCTTATGAAAACGCGCAAAGCGCTCGTCGAGGGATTCACCAGCAAGCATATCGAATTTGTTGTATTCTCGCTTGAACTGGTCCTGTCGAACCGTCTTGATCTGAGTGGTGCCCTCATGGTATGCGTTGAGGGTCACCCAGATATCAAAGGCGGATGACAGGTGAGAGATGCGATCGAATTCGCTTCTGCTCAATCCCTGAATAGTGATGTTCCTTGCCTTCGCATTTGCCTCAACATTGGGCATGTTCGCCACATTGATGTCCTCATCGGCAGGAACAGCAAATCTGACCTTTACCTTCCGCCAGATGGCATAACCCTGAGCCTGGATGTATGTTTCCATTTAGCTCTTCCAGAAAGGGTAATCGATGCCATCAAAGACGGGAGGCTTGGTCGAGTACTTATCTGTCGCCATGGCTGTAGAGACCGTTAAGATCTATTGACAATAGCTAACCGGCTCTGATACCAATTGTAGGACCAAAATGGCAACAGAGGGGGGTGAATGGTGCCTTTAAAAATTAAAAAACCTCCCTTCAAGTACTCACAAAGCAGAAAAGCACTCACTGGAAATCACAGATCAAAAAAATAAATCGAATCCAGAGAGTAAAAATAAATTCGGGTTGATACGCTAACAAGCGGTAGTACCACATGTAAATCTGATGTAGTACTTTTGAGCGGTAGTACCGCTGTGTAATCTGTAGTAGTACCTTTGAGCGGTAGTACCTATCGAGGAGAGGTAGTACTGCACGAAGAACAGCAGGCGCAGAAACTCTGAAAAACCCGAAATTCGTGAGATTCTTGGGTTCTTGGCTTGGAAAACTTTGAGGATAACTAGGAAACACTCCCAGAAGACTTATCCAAGAACTAATTTCAAGATTTCTCTAGGGAATCAAAAGAGTAGATAAAAACTTGAAAAGTATAGAGGGTTCTCCAAAAATCCAAAATTCCATTCCAACTCTGATCCTTTGGCCAAGAGACTTTGCAGGTGTCTTAGCAATAGTCACTAGACTCTACAAGCCAAGATTCAAGCCATCACAGAGAAGAAAACCCAATTCTTACAAGAACCCTAGAAATATACAGAGAGAGCCCAAAACACCAAATCTGAGATTAAACTAGATTTGCTCTTGGGAAAACTCGATCAAATGACCTTGAGGCACTATCCCATCATAGAGCAACCCATTTTACACCTCATGGGCAAGAAACAACAAGAAATCGAAAATCTCATAAATCAAGAATAGAGGGCATCGAAGGAAAAAGAGTGCACGGGAGAAAAACTTCAGATTTTCATTCCAAATAACAAGAAGAGTACAAAAGAGTCCCGATACGCATGTACATTCGAACAAGAAGAAGGATTACAAGACTCTCAACTCATCTCCACTCTCTCCCTCTCTCAAATCCTCAAGAACACCAAGAACTCTCCATAGCTCTTGGGAGGAACACACAGAGAGAAGGGAGATGAACGTGGGAGACACACCCTGCCCTCTCCAACCACTCTTCACCCACTAAAGCCTAAAGCAAAACAACCTCTCCAAAGGTTCTTTTGACTCTAGCAAACCCTAACTCTCTCCCAAAGCCATGAGTCCGCTCCCACTTGTGCAGCCTCGCGAAATCACCATTTCGCCCCTCCTGCACCTTCCGGGAAGCTTCCGCGCTCCTTGTCGTCCAAGCCTCGCAACCACCTCGAGTCTCCACCGTCTTCGACACATCCCGATCGTTCTGACCTCAATGCCACCTGCGCCTAGTCCGGTCACCTCGTGTCTCGCCACGACTCCGCCTCGACGTCCTGCAGCCAACACAGACAAGAAACACATCACATAGCACCGCTCGATAACATGAATTAACCACATGCCCTAAATACCAAACCACCCAAACCAAACTTAAATTTTATGCCCTTACTATTACATGTCACAGATACGCGTAGTAGTACTGCGGTTCCTTGCGGTAGTACCGTCGGCCGGTAGTACTGCAGTTGAACCTGCGGTAGTTCCGCTCAACCTGGGAGCAGCAGACCTGATCCATTTTCCAGATTTTCAGCACACGTGTTAATTTCTCATCACAAACATGGGGGCACCTCTCACATGGTCTCTCACAAAGTATCACCCATACTGCAAGATGAAATAATTTGACGAAAAAAAGATGATGACTCGGTACTAAGGCCTTTCAGCGAGAAAGGGGTGTATGATATGGTCAATGATATCGACGTTGTGCTTGGAAAGGGTCGTAAATTGAGGACCTGTCGAAAGAACATGTGGAAGAAGAGGTCAATATTTTGAGACTTACCTTATTGGGAGCACTTAGAAGTTCGCAATTGCATCGATGTCATGCACGTAGAGTAGAATGTATGTGACAGTTTGATTGGTCTCTTACTGAACATTCCTGATAAAACAAACGATGGTGTCAACGCAAGGCGTGACTTGGTCGCTATGAACATCAGGACCGAGTTAGCACCGATAGAGACCGATAGAGGCCAGACGTACCTTCCCCCAGCTTGCTACACTCTATCTAAGTCTGAGAGAACTCAACTGTGCTAGTCCTTATATGGTGTGAAAGTTCGGTCTGGTCACTCCACCAGCATGAAGAAACTTGTTTCTATGGAACACTTGAAATTAATTGGCATGAAGTTTCATGCCTGTCATGTGCTAATGACACAAATGCTACCTGTTGCAATTAGAAGCATTTTGCCGAACAAGGTTCGAGTGACAATCATAAGGCTATGTTATTTCTTTAACGCAATTGCTCAGAAGGTCATTGATCCTGATGGGCTAGATGCTCTGCAGAACGAGGTAGTGACAACTCTATATCATCTAGAGATGTATTTTCCTCCATCATTTTTTGATATCATGATCCATCTCATTGTCCACCTTGTGAAAGAGATAAAGATATGTGGCCCTGTGTTTCTACGTCATATGTACCCATTCGAGAGGTACATGAGAATTCTCAAGTCCTATGTATGCAATCGATCTCGACCATAGGGTAGCATCATCGAAGGTTATACTACTGAAGAGGTTATTGAATTCTGCATCGGTTACATGGCTCAGGTCGAGCCGATATGTGTACCTCTACCTCGTCACGAGGGGGGCTAGAGGGTATCGAGACTATTAGAAGGAAAGCAATAACTCCGGATCAAGATACGTATGCTCAAGCCCATTTCACTATTTTACAACACATGACCGAAGTGACCCCATATATTAAAGAGTACAAGGGCATGCTATGCCAAGAGAATGCAGGCCAATCAGAGGTTTGGATCACGAGACAACACTACCGTCAGTTCAACGAATGGTTGAAGGTGCGATTGGCTAGGAGGTTGTCAAGTGAAACACTACAATGGTTGGCAAAAAGGCCAAAATTTACAATTGTGACATGGTAAGAATACGACATAAATGGCTACATATTTTATATAATAGATCAGGATAGAAAGAGTACAACGCAGAACTCAGATGTCCGCATAGATGCCTATGATGCGCACGTCAGTACCGCTGGCCTAAGCTCTCACTACGGGCTTGTAGAGGAGATTTGTGTAATATCCCGAACGTCATTCGGCATAAGATTTTAAATCCATCGCGGAATCGCCGGTTTTTGGGTAAATCACGGGAAGGGAAAAATATGAATTGTAGAACTTTGTAAAATGAATTAAATAAATTAAAATATTTAATTTGGATGTTTTGGGCTGTCCGGAGGGTGGGCGGCCGCTTTGGGCGAGAAGCCCAAATGGGGCCCGTACCCCTCCCAAACCCTAGCACCCTCTATATAAACCCCTCTCTTGGCCCCTCCCCTCCTCCTCCCACACAGCCGCCACCTCCCCCTCCTTTTGGGCGCCTCCCCTTCCCCCTGCTGCTGCCAAGAAGATCTCCCCCATTGGCCCTTGGAGAAGAAGAAGAAGGAGAAGAAGGAGAAGAAGAAGAAGGAGAAGGAAGGAGAAGAAGAAGAAGGGGAAAAGATTTGGGGAAATTTCTTCATCTAGGTAATCTATCCCCATCCCAATCCTCTGTTTTATGGATTTATTAGGGTTCTTGGCACGGTATTTGTGGATAGATATTAGATCAATCACCGATTAGAATTTTGCCGCGGACTGGTTTTAGATCTATTCGCGCAGCGCCGGTTGTCTCTCAGTTTTGGGCTAGAAATAGATTTTTACTGAGGATCTCCCCAAAAGGAAAAGTGTAGAGGACGTCCAGGTCTAGCTATTGTATTTTTTTCAATGTTTTTCACCAAGGGATCTAGGAGATCCGGGGTCGCCAAACTCGCTGATTTGCAGGCGGCCAGATCTGCGCAGCCGACGGTAAACCGTAGTTTAAAATTAGAAAACGATTTTTCTTGCGGGTCTTCCCAAAAGGAAAGTCGTAGATTACTTCCATATCTACCTCCTCTATTTGTTTCAAAATTTTATACCACGGGATCTAGGAGAAACAGAGACGGAATTAACGCTGTCCGGCAGGCAGTCGGGTTGTTACAGACCGACTGTAATTCGGTGTTTAAAAATAGTAGATGATTTTTATGGCCTTGGCCGTAGTTGGGAAAAATGTAGATAATTTAGAGATCTAGCTCCTGTAAAATTTTGGTAATCTTTAGACCTCTGTGCTGTCGGGGCTGCGCATTTGAATGCGGCTGCCCAAATCTGCAGAGCAGAGCATGTCCTCTGTTTTGGGCATTTAATTACTCCTAGTTTTGATTAAAATAAAAATAGGTGTTCTCCATGAAAAATGTAGATATTTAAGTCATGAAACCAGAGAGGTATTATTTGCTATTTTTCGATGCATATAATTAAAGATACAAAATTAAGAAGCAGCTCTGCTGCAGAGGCTAGAATGCAGATTTGTGAGCGGAGAGGAGTTTTCGCGGGTTCGGGTCTCTAGCGTTGATTTATGTTTTATGTCGTGTTTGTATGCTATGATGGAGTGCTGAGAGGTGTCTTATGGACAGGTGGACCTGTCCCTGAGCGCCTATGATTTTTGTGGTTCGTCGCTTCATCGGATTGAGGCAAGTAAGCGTAGCGGTGATTGCTACCGTTTAACCCGTTGTTCATAATACATTCAGTTTACATTATTATCGTAATTTGATACAATTGCCATGATTGCATGATATTTTAATTGTGGAATTCTTGCTTAATGTTAATATGTTGATCATGAAATTAGTATGTGGTGGATGTTGATTATGTTGAGAGCATGATAATGCTCCTTGCGGATGAATTAATGTGATTAATGGATTTCCATGTCATTCATACCATACATGTCATATCATGTCCTTTGAATGTGGATGTCGCCGCTTATAGCGCGACCGTGCAGTCTGCGTCGTATATTGCCGTGTCGACGCACCTCTTCGCCATGGAAGCATTCGTATATTG
Source organism: Bonia amplexicaulis (assembly GCA_036346245.1). Lineage (NCBI taxonomy): Eukaryota > Viridiplantae > Streptophyta > Magnoliopsida > Poales > Poaceae > Bonia > Bonia amplexicaulis. The sequence goes on from CM070741.1 coordinate 16,661,579, forward strand.
CCAAAATACGATGCATCGCACTTCCCGCCTACGGCAAGAGTAATGTGGAGCATAGCATGAGCATTCATATGCATTCATATGCTTTGCATTGTGGAATGATCATTTGCATACATATGCAATATAATGTGGTGGAGTTATTTTGTGGAATGTACAACTTCATAGTTGTAATGTGGAATTGGCTCTTTGTGAGCTATTGATGGAATGAAGGTTGTGGTTGTGATATTGAAATGTGGTTCGTCCCTTGAGTGATTATGATGGTGTCATGAAACTCTCTTTTCTTACTTTACTTGTTTATAGTAATTGTGGATAGGAGGAGTAATATAGTATTGAAGTAAGACATATATATGTTTTATTGCCTTTGGTAGTGGTAGTGGTTGATGATTTAAAATAGTCAGTCATGAATCAATTGTTATTGTTTTACCGTCATTGATAGTGAATCGAGGTCGTGAATATATCGTTGTTAATTATGGAAGATTAAATATTGTTGATTAATCTATTGTGGCTTGTGGAGGAATAAATGTTTCTTTTGCATTTAATACGGGATAAAATGATTGCATTCATATGTTAATTAAATCTGAAATTTTAGAGGTATTATTCATAGAAGTTTATGGTGGTTTAATAACTTTGAACATAAATTGTAATTGTGGATGTATGGAATTATAATGATGATGTTTAAATTGCTTGTAGTTTGAATAACTTGTTAAACAGTTTGCTTGCTGAGATTTTTATCTCACTCTTGCTTCCCCCTCCCTCTGGTGGACTTTGAGCATGCATTGGGAAGGGTAGAGCGGCACCGCATCGATGCACTGTATTATAATCTTAATGCTGAAATAAAGTTGAAATAATTCTAGTCTTTTGCTTAGTTATCATATTGATGTATGTTTCACCTTATTAATGTTGAACATGGAATTGTTCCTTTGGTTATTATTGTTAAGTTGATTATGAATATTAAATTATTCTCATTATTCCGTTATTTATTAGTTGTTTACGCTTCCGCTTATACTATCTTGCATAGTACTGTTGCTAGTTTGTTTTTATTTATAAATTGACTAGCTGTAGAGTAGTATTAGTGGCATTCCAGGGCATTGTGGGTCCTGGGGTGTTACAATTTGGGAGCTTGAATACGTAATTTTCAAGATTCCTCTATTTCGGTGCCTTTGGTTCCAACTCACATGGGGTGTAAAGGTTGATAAGTACGGTGTCACTATCGTGGACCTCAAATGTGTAGGATACGAAGACGAACCATTCGTACTCGCGAGGCAAGTTGTTCAAGTATTTTATGTAACCGACCTAGCAAATAAGAAGTGCCATGTAGTTATTCAGGGAAAAAGAAGGATTGTCGGAGTTGAGAATGTTGTGGATAAGGAAGTGTACAATCAATTATATGAGTTGCCTCCATTCGGAGACGGCATTAGGCTCGAGGAAGAACAAGGCGATGAAGCAAGCTATATGCGTGTCGATCATCATGAAGAGCTTTGTTTAAAAGGAAATAGCCAAGTGTAATAAATGATCCCCAAAGCTAGCACCTATTTGGAAATTGTTGCAATGTAATCATAATTAGAAAACTCGGCATGTAATTATGGAACTATATTCCATTGTAATTGTAATTGACTCAGGAACTAAGAAATAATTATATTTATGATTATGCTTGCATTCTTCATAATATTGCATGGCCAGCATGATTTTTTGGGGTGCTAGATGGAGCGAACTATCACAGATGGTTTATCGGAAGAAACCGTCTATGATGACACTATCACAGATGGTTCTTTTATAGAATCATCTGTGATATATCGAATATCACAGACAGTTCTTTTATAGAATCGTCTGTGATAGTATTATCACAGATGGTTCCTTAAATGGACCGTCTGTGATAGTATTATCACAGATGGTTCCTTAAATGGATCGTCTGTGATAGTTTCCCTACAAATATTCCCCAATAGGTTCTACTTGCTGATGAGGACATCACTTCTTCGGATATACACAACACTCCTCCACTTGATATTCAAGGACCAATCACTAGAGCTCGCGCCCGACAATTGAATTTACATGTGAGCTCGTTCCTAAGTACTTCTTTTTGTTCATTTGAGAATCGATTACTACCTAATGATTTAATTATGATTAGGAACCATGGAGAGGATCAAGAAGTACTTCGAGAAGGGCTACGAGGCGCACGAGTCCAGCAAGGGTGGTCGAATCATGTTGGATGTCCAACTCAAGCCCACTTCGAATCCAATTCGGACTCCAGGACCAGGCCGCACTAAAATGGACACCCAGATCGCATCCGGACTCCGTTTTGGACGTTCCACATATGTATGGAAAGCTGAGAAGATAACCTTTCCAATGGCTCTAGTCTCATATCAAAATTCCTTCTGAGTCAACGGGAATCGTCAAAACAAGTGGACGTCCAGAATCTGTCAGGGTGCTGCGACACCGTCTTTTGGGCCGTTCGCTTTGTATCGTGTTGGAGTCCATTAAGGACGCGTCCAGGGGTTTTGCACGCCCCTTACTCCTTTATATACAGCCGCCACCCCCACCATTAGGGTGGGGTTTTGCTTAGATTAATTCTGTCTTTGAACAGTTTCGCCGTCATCGGTTTGTGAAACCCCAATTTTCGAGTGCTTCATCAATATATCTGCAATTTGGTTGTGTTCTTCCATGTTCTTGCTTGTGTTCTTCGATTCGCAGGCGAGGATTAGCCTTCTTGGCAAGGTCAACGGGCAGCGCACGGTTGATAACCCGAGGCGTGGTGCTGCGATTGCGGGGTTGAACTTGTCGTTCGGAGCGGATCGATTTGTGTCGCGCCTCCACCAAATCGAACATATCCGAACCTGTTGGAAGATTGGGACCCGTTCCTATCAAGTGGTAATCGAGCTTGGTGTTCCTCCGTGTTGAGTTACTCCTCCTTTGTTATTTTCGGTTTAGTCCTAGAGTCCAAGAAAAGCCCTACAAAAAATTGTAGTCATAGGTTGTTTCTGTCCTAGATCTCGTTTAGCCTTTGCACAAGTTGATTCAGAGTCAGTAGTGTTGAGTTTGTGTCCTTAGTCGAGTTGTGTTGCTGGTTTAGATCGTGTTTTGTTCGAGTTGTATTCCTTCCGCTACCACCCTTCAAACCCTAGCCGTCACGCATCGCGTTTCCACCCTCTGCTTTTTGTTTTCCACCCATATCCCACCCTCTGTTAACCCTCTGTTTTCATCATCCATCACGTCTCGTGATCACACCGCATCATCCCCACCTTTCCCGAGCTTCCGCCACCGATTCCACAAATTCCTCCACCCGATCTTCGTTTTGACCTCCACAGCAACCATAACTTGGAGGTCCATCTTCAAACGGCCATAACTTTCGCATACGGACTCGAAATCAGTTGATTTTTTTTTTGAAATTGGGTGAAATTAAATTTTACATCCGAAACTCGGCCTGGAAAGTGTAGTACTCGCGCTCCGAAATTGAATCACCGAATCTACAGCACATTCATTAATTTCTGTAGGCCACTCCTTACATCCGATTGAGTTGCAACTTTGTGTGGTTCCTATTTCTGTGCTCTGCTCTGTGAAAAAAATATATAAAAAAATACAAAATAAGAAAAATTTCGGCTATAGTAGAGAGGAGAGAGAGTGCTATCCTTGGCCGCAACAAAAAAAAACCTGACAGAGCACAGTTTTAGGTGCCAACAATTTATTTGTTTTGTGCTTATCTTGAATTGAGCTTCTCGGTTGCGCCATCTTTGTTCTTTGTCGTTGCTTTCATATTCATTCTTGACTCCTTGTTCATCATCTCATACTTGATATAGGACACATTTAGGCCAGCAACTAGGACCATACTTTGGACATTTATTCAGCATTACTATCTGTTATTGATTTGTGTTCCACTGACATATTTGGCCTTCAAACTCCATATATCTACTACGGATAGCACAGTTGTGACCTTGCAATCGTACTCCACGCTCGACAAGGTATCACGAACCACCACCGGTTGTACCACCACGCTTTGGTAAGCACACTTGTAAGAGCTTGGTAAGCCACTTCCTTTGGGTTCCCACTTCCTTCCTTTGTAGTTGATAGGGATCATCCTTTTGTTTTCCTGTATTTCCACTAACCATGGCGGAAGCGAAGAGGACGGGACAGGTCGATTTCAACGAGTGTGTTAGTCGCGGCCGGCTACAAGCTGCGCTCGACAAACAAAACGCTTCACTCATCGATCTCAACAGCGAGATTGGACACCATCGTCGCCGCCATTACCCGATTGAACACCACGGAAGGCATTGAGCGGGTGGAGCGGCGGATGGTCGACCTCACCGGTCGGATGGACACATTGGAGGCACGTCTACCACCGTCAATGATGGCCATCATCATGATGACGCCACGTAGTATGATGCGATGGCAACATTGATCGTGAGGCGACACAAGATGCACGACTACGTCGTTGTCTTGACAAAACCGACATGGTATGGGAGGTAATAACCGAACCGTCATGGTAACGACGACCCTTTGCTAAAGTCAAGTTTACCATTCCATCTTTTTCGGTCTTTATGATGCTGAAATATATCTTGATTGGGAGATGACGGAGAGCGAAGTTTAACTCTCACTTAGTTCCCGAGCAACATAGAGTTAGACAAGCTACTAGTGAGTTTAAGGACTTTGCTATTATCCGGTGGAATGAACTAAGTACCATGCGCTACAACCGATACATGGGGCGCTTAAAAGAAGCTATGCGTAATCGCTTTGTTCCTCCCTCATATAAACTTGAATTGAGAAAAAATTGCAGCGCTTAGAACAAGGTGATAGTTACATTCAAGACTATTATCTTGAGCTTCAAAAGGGTATGGTGCGTTGTGGGGTTGTTGAGGACACGGAGGATAAGATTTGTCGTTTCTACGGGGTTACTGGCGTGAAATTCGGACATTGTTGACTATAAAGAATTTACTATCATCAACCGCTTGTTCCACCTTGCTATGCTTGCGAAAAGAATTGCGGGGACGCACGTAATCGGCTAAGGCACGCACCGGACGACCCTTCTACACGCCGAACGACTACATCGACGGACCGCCCGGTCTTCTTGAGTTTCGTTCTCCCACACCACCGTGAACAAGATGGCAGCGCGCCACCGAAGCCACCTTCCACGACTCGCCTTGCGATTCTACAAACAATTCTTTGCGTGGTCCACCAAGAGTTCTTCTTCCGTAGCTTCAACGGGCGCTCCTCCGACATTCGGTGCCACCGCTGCCATGGGCTTGGTCATGTGCAAAGAATTGCCCTAGCCAGCGGGCATACATCGCCACGAAGATGGAGGTTACATCACGACCGGATGTCGAGGAGGATGATGATGTTGTCGCTGCCTCGGACGACAATAACGGTGGTGTTGACGACCTGCGTCCTTGGTGGGGCATCCACAACGACGCCACGGAGCATCATTGTGTGCAGCGTCCTCAAGACGCAGTACAACAACCCGATAAACTTCAACGCCATAATTTGTTTCAAACCTTCTTTGCAATCAAGAACCGCGTGCACGTGTCATCATTGATGGAGGAAGTTGCAACAACTTGGTGAGTTCGACTTGGTCAAGAAGCTTGGCTTGACCACGCGACCGCATCCACATCCATACCATATTCAATGGTTAAATGACTCGGAAAAGCTAAGGTAACGCAAACATGCGCGTCCATTTTCCATTGGTGCTTATGTTGATCATGTTGATTGTGATATGGTTCCCATGCAAGCATGCTCTCTTTTATTGGGTCGACCTTGGGAATTTGATAATGATGCTTTACACTATGGTAGTAGTAACACATACACTTTTATGCATAAGGAAAGAAAGTTACTTTACCGCCTTTGACCCGGTGAGATTATAGAGGCCGATAGGGCGAGAGCATTGTTGCTAATGATCCAAAGGAACATGATAAATCGAAAAACAACAAGTAACCCATTTGAAAAATTTGTTATGCTTGCCACAAAATCGACCTTGCTGCAATTGATGATGTTAATGATACATGCTATGCTTTTGTGTGCAAAGATGCTTTATTTTCTCTTGATAATATGCCTTGCACTTTGCCTCGCCTCCTGCCGCTAACCTTTTGCGGGAGTTTAGAGATGTTTTCACGATGAGATACCTCGGGACTTCCACCAATTCGAGGGATTGAGCACCGATTGATTTGATCCTTGGAGCGAGCTTGCCAAACCGTGCGGCGTACAGGACCAATCCCGAAGAGACTAAGGAGATTCAGCGCCAAGTCCAAGACCTTTTGGATCGTGGGTACGTACGTGAGAGCCTTAGTCCTTGTGCTGTTCCTGTTCTTTTGGTTTCTAAAAAAGATGGTTCTTGGCGTATGTGTGTAGATTGTAGAGCCATTAACAACATTACTATACGATATCGTTATCCTATTCCTAGGCTAGACGACATGCTTGATGAGTTGTGTGGTGCTATAATTTTCACAAAGATTGACTTGTGTAGTGGATACCACCAAATAAGAATGAAACTTGGTGATGAATGGAAGCGCTTTTAAAACTAAGTTCGGTTTGTATGAGTGGTTAGTCATGCCTTTTGGGTTAACTAATGCACCTAGCACTTTCATGAGATTAATGAACGAGGTTTTACGTCCTTTCATTGGCAAATTTGTGGTCGTTTACTTTGATGATATCTTGATTTATAGCAAGTCCATGGATGAACATTTGAATCACTTACGTGCTGTTTTTAATGCTTTGAGAGATGCACGTTTGTTTGGTAACCTTGGGAAGTGCACCTTTTGCACGGATCGAGTCTCTTTTCTTGGCTATGTTGTGACTCCACAGGGAATTGAGGTTGATAGAGCCAAGGTGGAGGCGATATGGAGTTGGCCCACGCCCACGACAGTCTCCCAAGCGCGGAGTTTTCTTGGCCTTGCAGATTTTATCGCCGCTTTGTCAAAGAATTCAGCACCATTGCGACACCGTTGATTGAGTTGACAAAGAAGGAGTTGTGTTCCATTGGGGGCCATCACAAGAGGAGTCCTTTAATCTTTTGAAGGACAAGCTTACGCACGCACCATTGCTCCAACTTCCGGATTTTGGTAAGACTTTTGAACTCGAATGTGATGCTAGCGGAATTGGTATTGGTGGTGTTTTGATGCAAGAAGGCAAACCTGTTGCCTACTTTAGCGAAAAATTGAATGGTCCTGTTCTTAATTATTCCACGTATGATAAAGAATTGTATGCTCTTGTTCGCTCTTTAGAGACGTGGCAACACTATTTATGGCCTAAAGAATTTGTTATTCATTCCGATCATGAATCACTTAAGCATATTCGTAGTCAAACCAATTTGAATCGTAGACATGCTAAGTGGGTTGAATTTATTGAATCTTTTCCTTATGTCATTAAACACAAGAAAGGGAAGGATAATGTGATTCTTGATGCTTTGTCTCGACGCTATACCATGTTGTCTCAACTTGATTGTCGCATTTTGGTCTTGAAACTATTAAAGAACAATATGCTTTTGATGCTGATTTTAAGGATGTGTTGTTGCATTGTAAAGAGGGTCAAGCATGGAATAAATTCGTGATCAATGATGGGTTTTGTTTAGAGCTAACCGCCTATGCATTCCAGTTGGATCCGTTCGTCTTTTGTTGTTGCGGGAGGCGATGGAGGCGGTTTGATGGGACATTTTGGTGCTAAGAAGACGGAGGACGTTCTGACCACACACTTCTTTTGGCCAAAGATGAGGCGAGATGTTGAGCGGTTTGTGGCTCGCTGCACTACATGTCAAAAAGCTAAGTCTCGCTTGAATCCACATGGTTTATATATGCCACTTCCTGTTCCTTCTATTCCGTGGGCAGATATTTCTATGGACTTTGTTTTAGGGTTGTCCAGGACTAAGAGGGAGAGGGATAGCATTTTTGTTGTTGTGGATCATTTTTCTAAGATGGCTCACTTTATCCCATGTCATAAAACCGATGATGCCGTTCATATTGTTGACCTCTTTTCAAAGAGATAGTTCGTTTGCATGGTATGCCTTCTACTATTGTTTCGGATCGTGATACCAAGTTCTTGAGTCACTTTTGGCGTACTCTATGGAACAAGTTGGGTACAAAGTTGTTGTTCTCTACCACATGTCACCCACAAACTGATGGCCAAACCGAGGTGGTGAACCGCACATTGTCTACCATGTTGAGAGCTATTTTGAAGAACAATTTGAAGCTATGGGAAGAGTGTTTGCCGCATGTTGAGTTCGCATATAATCGAGCGGAACACTCCACCACCAAGGTAAGTCCTTTTCAGGTAGTGTATGGATTCAATCCCCGTGCCCCTATTGATATTTTACCTTTGCCTACTAGTGAGAGAGTTCATAATGATGCTAAGGAGCGTGCTGATTTTATTCTCAAAATGCATGAGACTACTAAGGCAAACATTGAAAAGATGAATGAAAAATATAGGATTCTTGGTAGTAAAGGTAGAAAGGAAGTTAAACTTGAACCGGTGATTTTGTTTGGTTGCACTTGCGAAAGGATAGATTTCCTGAGTTAAGAAAGTCAAAATTGATGCCTAGAGCTGCTGGTCCTTTTAAGATAGTTGAGAAGATAAATGATAATGCATATAAACTTGAGTTGCCTCCCGAGTTTGGAGTTAGTCCCACCTTTAACATTTCAGATTTGAAGCCATGCTTGGGAAAAGAAGATGAGACTGAGTTGAGGACAACTCCACTTCAAGAGGGGGAGGATGATGAGGACATCACTTCTTCGGATATACACAACACTCCTCCACTTGATATTCAAGGATCAATCACTAGAGCTCGCGCCCGACAATTGAATTTACATGTGAGCTCGTTCCTAAGTACTTCTTTTGTTCATTTGAGAATCGATTACTACCTAATGATTTAATTATGATTAGGAACCATGGAGAGGATCAAGAAGTACTTGGAGAAGGGCTACGAGGCGCACGAGTCCAGCAAGGGTGGTCGAATCATGTTGGATGTCCAACTCAAGCCCACTTCGAATCCAATTCGGAGTCCAGGACCAGGCCGCACTAAAACGGACACCCAGATCGCATCCGGACTCCGTTTTGGACGTTCCATATATGTATGGAAAGCTGAGAAGATAACCTTTCCAATGGCTCTTGTCTCATATCAAAATTCCTTCTGAGTCAACAGGAATCATCAAAACAAGTGGACATCTAGAATCTGTCAGAGTGCTGCGACACCGTCTTTTGGGCCGTTCGGCTTTGTATCGTGTTGGAGTCCATTAAGGACGCGTCCAGGGGTTTTGCACGCCCCTTACTCCTTTATATACAGCCGCCACCCCCACCATTAGGGTGGGGTTTTGCTTAGATTAATTTTGTCTTTGAACAGTTTATTGTCATCGGTTTGTGAAACCCCAATTTTCGAGTGCTTCATCAATATATCTGCAATTTGGTTGTGTTCTTCCTTGTTCTTGCTTGTGTTCTTTGATTCGCAGGCGAGGATTAGCCTTCTTGGCAAGGTCAACCGGGCAGCGCACGGTTGATAACCTGAGGAGACGTGGTGCTGCGATTGCGGGGTTCGGAACTTGTCGTTCGGAAGCCGGATCGATTTGTGTCGCGCCTCCACCAAATCGAACATATCCAGAACCTGTTGGAAGATTGGGACCCCGTTCCTATCACTTGCAGAGTGCTCACTCACTCACTCCGTCTCCACCGCCACTTCTAGGTTTTGCTAGATCTGACGCATCACTCGCGTGCGACGCCGCCTCTCCCTCCCGACGTCGGCCGCCTCTCCCTCCCGATGCTGGTGTGATCTGCTGGTGTTATTTCATTCATCTATGTGATTTATGTAATGATTGTCCTGTGCTATATATGTGATCTTGCTTGTTTTTAGAGGACATGGCCAGCATATCCTAAAGCTAGCCGAAAAAGAGCAAATAAAATCACTGTTGAAATAGCTATCACAGACGGTTCGCTGTTCCAAACTGTCTGTGATATATATCCCAGACGATTTCAAACACTGAACCGTCTGTGATATGAACGATATCACAGACGATTTTTGTTATTAACTATTTGTAATATGGTGTATTTTTGTTATTAACTATTTGTAATATGGTGTATTTTTGTTATTAACTATCTGTAATATAGTATATATCACAGACAGTTCGGAACACTGAACCGTTTAACTTAATTTCCTCGGTGTTCTTATTTACTGCAACATGTGGGATCATATTTAGATTTATCTTGACCATCCTCTACCATGAGCAAGTCATATTCACCGTTTTCATATTTTACGCAGTTTTGGTGCAGTCTTGTCTCAATCTCAAAAAGGCCTGAATTTTGTCATAGATTTTCTTCGATCCATGGATAAAATAGATTTCTGAGACTTTAAGGAAGATATGTACACAGTTTTATAACATTTGAACTTATATTTTAGAAGTTGCATCAATTTTGAAGTTCGTCAGCTGATTCTATACAAGGGCGGTCAGACCTCAGCCACCGGTCTGAGAGACCATGTGGAGGTCATCCCGTGTGTATGATGAGTAATTGACATCGTTTTAGGAAAGTTGAGTTTGAGTTGGTTGGTTCGGACCAGGTCGTTGCGTGGTGCAACGGGCTTGGTCGGACTTGGTCAAACTTGGTCGTATGGGATTATGATGCATATTCTGATGATTCGACGGGTTTGGACTTTATTACGCTTATATGTATCGAGCGGTGCTATTTGATGTGTTTCTTGTCTGTGTTGACTGCAGGACGTCGAGGCGGAGTCGTGGCGAGACACAAGGTGACCGTACTAGACATGGGCGGTGTCGAGGTCAGAACGGTCGAGATGTGTCGAAGACGGTGGAGATTCGATGTGATTGCGAGTCGTGGACGACAAGGAGCGCGGAAGCTTCCCGGAATGTGCACGAGGGGCGAATCGGTAATTTCGCAAGGCTGCACAAGCGGGAAATGGCTCCGTTAGGGTTTAACCGGCGTAACGAGTTGGAGACCCGTTAGCCAAGGGCTATAAATAGGAGGGAGTGGCTGCATGTCCACTCATCCATTCTATGGCTTTGGGAGAGAGTTTGGGTTTGCTAGAGTCAAAAGAAGCTTTGAGAGTTTGTTTTGGCTTTAGGCTTTATTTTAGTTGGAGCTGCTATTTCCTTTGTCTTCATTTGTTTCTGTTCTCAGTAGTAGCTGTAGCCTCTCTTATTTTCAGATTGCTCTATTTTCTGCAGCATCCCCTGATTTCAGTTTCTCGGCAAGTTTGGTTTTGGCTTCCAGTAAGTGAATTTCTTCTGTCTTCATAGCCTTTCTAGCTATCGGAGCAGAAGTGTGTGTACTCAAATTTCTTGCTTCATAGCTTTTTAGCTAACGGAGAAGAAAGTTCGTGTGAATACTTGGGGCGATTTTAAAAAGGGCACCATTCACCCCCCTCTGTTGCCATTTCCGATCCTACAATTGGTATCAGAGCCGGTTAGCTCTTCCTCATAGATCTTAACCGGTCTCAAGAGCCATGGCGACAGATAAGTACTCGACCAAGCCCCCGATCTTCGATGGGATGGACTATCCCTTCTGGAAGAGTCAGATGGAGACCTACATTCAGGCTCAGGGCTACGCCATCTGGCGAAAGGTCAAGGTTCGGTTTGCTGTTCCTGCCGATGAGGACGTCAATGCCGGAAATGTAGGGACGTCAATGCCGGAAATGTAGGACCGAACTGGCAACCAGAGGGGGGTGAATGGTGCCTTAAAAACTCTCTAAAAATTCAACCAATATTTCTTCTCCAATAGCTACAGAGCTAGGAAGTAATAAACTGAAGGCTCACTGGAAACCGAGAGAAATCAGAGAATAACTGCAGCTGACCGAGAACAAAGAAATCAAAGAAGAGAACTGGTCGGAAAGACAATGTGTATTCATTCGACTTTCTGCTGTGGTCAAACGCCAACTCGTGGTCGATAACTATCAGTTCTCTGGTCGAACACACATGGTCGTAGACCAACAGGTGGTCGAACAACCAGAGGCAGTTTCAGAGCAGTCGAGATCCACCCGATAGGAGGAAACCGACAACGAACAACACAGTAATTACTGTGTTGTCGAAAACTGAAAGCGGTGAAAGAGTGCATGACCACCAAGACTCAAAATCGGATATCTAGTGATTCTTGAGTCAATCAACCTGGAGACTTCAACCACAATAGCAGAATGATCTCAAGTCAAGAAATCACATAGTGGTCGAAGCCTGACTCGAGCCGACAAAAGATTCCAACCAGTGAATACGTGGTCGTAAGCCAATGACATGGTCGTACGATCAACGCGGTTGAAGACCAACTCGCACCTGTAACCGACTGCGGTCGCAAACACCTCATGAGACCGTGGGGGCACACGACTACGAGATCTATGACCATCAAGCAATCGGAAACCAGCGCAAAAGAAAGCAGATGGTCTAAATAGAACAAAGTCGAAATCAGAGTAGAGGAGGCCAGTGAAGTGCACAACCGTAAGATCCGATTTCTGTATATCTTTCGATTCATGGATCTTTCGGTTATGAGACTTTAAACACTGCAAGAACACATCCTCTGGCTGAGAAAATCCCAAGAAGTCATGACTTCTCTGCCAAGTACGAAACAGAAGAGATGGTCGAACTCGAAACAGAGGAAGTAGCGAGGCGCTCAAGCGCAAGAGCCAGATTTCAAATAACTTTCGACTAACAGATCGTCTGGCCAAGAAAACTTCGTAAACAATACGGTTAGGGCCTCTGAAAGTTGCTCTAATCTTTAAATGAAAACTTAGCAACCAAAAGAGAGTTCGACTATATTTCACTGAGAGTGCCCAAAACCAAACCGAGAGAGAACAAAACCGCTCGTGGATCTAGAGTAGCCAAAATGGCTTGAAATACAACCCACATATCACTGCGATTCAGAAAGCCAAGAACACAGAGAAAACGACAAATGGAGAAACCGCAGTCAAGTCATCCAAACAATAAATAGACAACACAACTCAATAGAGATAGATAGATGGATGATTGATCATGAAGGTTTCCAAATCCACTCCCCTCGGGAGGACAAGCTCTACCCTAGAGCTACACACACAAACTCCCATGGGAGGGAGAGGCGGCTGCCTCCAAGGCCCAGCCGACCAACTCAACCCTAACTCTTGCCTCCCCTCTCCCTTTTATAGCCTCACATCCGAGACTAACCCTAATGGATCCATCCATTAGTCCACACTGGGGATAACCGTAAACCCCACCTAACACCGGGTTTTATCACTCACTTTGCCCGCTAACTCAAATGCTTTGCCTGCTATCCTAACAGACTCACACTTTGCCCGTTAGCGCCAACAGAATCCACTTCTTTTCTCAGGTGCTTTACCAGAGGGACAGCTTCCTTTGCAGCTTTGGCATTTCTCCAAAATGCCCTCCCACTGCCTTCCTGTCCACGCTTGCACCTACTTCGCAGACCTCGTTGTTTTCGGCACCTCCGGTCGTTCGGACCCCGACACGGCCGTGTCTCGTCCCAACCGTCCATGCCTCGCCACAACCGAGCTCGCCTTCCGATCGGCGGACCACACCGATTGCGCCGATCTCCGACCGGTGGACTTTGACTTCTCCTAAGTCTAGTCCGGTCCATCTCGCCACACAACGATCGCACCCGACCTCGACCATCGAACCTCAGCTCCTCCCTGAGCCTAGTCCTGGTCCTCCACGTCGTTGCACGTCGTGACCATCACGGGTAGCTACGGCTTTGGTTCCTCGTCTCTACCGCAACCACCTCACCACCTCGATCATCTTGGCGTCTCCGACCGCCCGGACCTCAACACCTCCCGTGCCTAGTCCGGTCCTCCCACGCTCACCATGAAATAGTTCAAGTCCTGCAGCCACAAGACAAGCAAACCGTCACATAGCACCGCACCAACCGATTTAAACAGACTGCGCTCGGCAACAGAGCTCAAGACTTTTCCACGAAAATAGACATTGACAAACCCCGTCAAGAAGATGAACCAACAAATCCACAAGGTCCACAACATCACCAGAACCCATACGATCAAATCCCAACATAATCGGACATCACATGGGCTCATACGACCGGTTTGAATGAACTCACGACCACGGTCATTCTCGCCGATAGCGTGGTCGACGCGGTTTCGACCACGTTCGATCCTCGCGCTAACGTGGTCGATGCTCGATCGCCAGCGTGGTCGACACTCGAGCCACCGATCGCAACACGTGGTCGATCCACCGAGTACCCTGGCGTGGTCGTACTCACAACGTGGTCGAACCACCGAGTACCGGTGCGCCAGCGTGGTCGATGCCGAATGTCACAATCGTTGTCGAGCTTGGCGCCTGGCGTGGTCGACTTACCGAGCGCCGACTACCGACCACGACCACGTAGTCGTAAACCCCACCACGACTACCGACTACGACCAACGAGTCGTAAACTCCCTACCGGCTTCGATTACCTTCAACGTGGTTGTACGCCACCCGACCACGGTCAAGGTGGTCTTAAACTCTTCCGACTACGTTCAATTTGCTCTGCAGTGGTTGTAACTCCTTTTGGTGCCCTTCGACCACGCCCAAAGTGGTCCTATACGCCTTAAAGTGGTCTGCCGACCATTTCTCAAAGCTTGCGACTTTGCAAAGATAGCTCAAACCTCAAAAATCAAACTCAATCTTTCTAGATCAAGAGTCAATTACTCATCACAACCATGGGGTGACCTCCACATGGTCTCACAGGAAACATGGCTGACGTTGAGGCAAACGCTTAGGCAAGGAACATCATAACCCAGGGCCTGAGTCGTAGTGAGTTTGACCGCATATCTCATCTTCCGTCCGCCTTCGATATTTGGGCGACCCTCAATGCTTACCATGAGGGCACCACCCAAATAAAGACGGTGCGACAGGATCAGTTCAAGCGAGATTACAACAAGTTTGAAATGCTCGCTGGCGAGTCCCTTGATGAGTGTTTTACGCGTTTTCACAAGATCTTGAGCAACCTCCGAGCGGTCGGTCTCACGTACCCTGACTCGGACAACGCTCGTCAAATGCTCACTGCACTCGATCTGTGTGTTTGGGAGATGAAAGTGACCACCATCAAAGACATGACAGACCTCTCGACCTTGACTCTTGACGCTCTGTACTCGCGCCTCAAGACTCACGAGATTGACGTTGTCTCGAGGTCAAGTCACGATCGATGGCCTTGGTCACCGATCCCGTTTCTTCTTCGGGCCCTTCTTCTGATTCGATTTGCGGTTTCTCACTTGCTGCTCTCTGTGACGTAACTGATGATCAGTTAGAGCAGCTTGCGGATGATCAGTTGGCTCTCCTTGCTCGCAAATTTTCACATGCCTACAAGAGAAGGAGGGACGGAAGGAGAGGAGGACCCGTGATTTGCTTCGAGTGTGGTGGCCCCAACCACATTCGGGCAAACTGCCCCAAGCTAGAGAAGGGCAAGAACGACTACGGTGGTTCGGGCAAGAACGACTACACCGACAAGAACCGCAACAAGAAGCCTCCAGCACATCCACAAGGCAAGAAGAAGTTCCGTAACTTTGGGAAGGCTAAGAAGCTCTTCCACCGCGTCCTCACCGCCTTCGACGACCTCGACCTCAGCGAGGTGGAGGGATGGAGCGACGATGACGGGACGGGGGACCAAGAGCCCAAGGATGGCGGCGACGACTTCTCCCAAGCATGTGCTTCATGGCCCTCGAGGGTAACCGAGCGACAATGACGTACTCCGACTCGGACGAGGTATGCCCCACCTACGACCAGCTCAATCATGCTTTTCTTAAGCTAGGTGGTTTTCATGCTAGAGCTAAGGCTACTGCATCTTGAGTTAGAGAAGGAAATAGATAGACCGTCACGGAGCTTACTTCACTTACATCCGCTCCCTCCGTGATGATTGTGATACATCTTTGTGCTCGTTGGGTGACATGGAGAAACTAAGGACCTCGCATGATAGTGTGTCCTCCGAGCTTGATATTGTTAAGGTGGAGAATATTAGTCTTCTTGCTGAGCTTGAGATGAGTAGGGTAGTTCCTGTTTCATCCTCTACTGTTGAGACTATTTCTTGCACCTCATGTGAGGATAAGGATAATGCTTTTAGAGGTCTTTATACATTGCTTCTCGATCTGCCCGAGACTTGTGAATGTTGTAATAATTTGAAGATGAATCTAAAACGGACAGATCATAAAATTGCAGAATTACAAGCTTTTCTTCTTGAGCCTATTGCTTTATGTGTGAATTGTCCTAAGCTTACTGCTGAACTTGAATCTGTCTCAAAACAGTTTCAAGAAGTGATTGACTACAATAAGAAAATGGCTCAGTTTGCTTCTAAGGACCCTGTTAGTTCACCTTGCAATCATTGTAACAAACTAAAATCTGACTTGATTGCTTTAGATGAAAAATGTGTGAAGGTAACTAAGGACCTACTAGAGAAGCAACCATCTGCTTGTAATGTCTGTGCTGGGAAGAAGCATGAGGGTTTGGTAGAGACGCCAATGACGTGAACCAATTGGCTAGCGATGGGATCGTCCCTTACGAGTCGGTACGTGCGTGCACAAGCCATTCGTTCCTCGCTATTGGTTCTTCTTCTGCTCTCTTACCCTCTGATATTCCTTCTTCCCCTTGCTCTTCTTGCACCTCTCTCTTTCGGGAGTGTCAGTATCTTATGAACGCTCTCGAGAAATTTGTAGGAGCCAAGAAGAAGCTTAATCTTATTCTAGACCAATCTAAAATCTGCATATTTAATCAGGGTCTAGGATACGATTTCCTTGAGGACAGAAGGAAGCATCCACCTGCTGTGCTCCGTCCCATAGCCGCAGGTGTGATCGAGGTCAAGCCCAGGACTGAGAAAGTCAAATTTAAGTCAGCGGTCTTTGTCCAAGGGATTTACAAACAAGGTGATTCCACCGTAGCTTCACCTCTCGGCGAAGCCTCATCATGTTACTTCTACCTCTCGAAGGTGAAGTATCATTGCACCTCATCGAAGGATGGACATTTGATCGATCGATGCTTCAGCGCCAAGATCGCAGAGAGACCGTCTTTGCAGCTCTTAGGCGCATTGTGGTCGACCCGGATCTTGAGTGCATCTAAGACCAACACGAGGTCTAGATTTACTTCAAGTATGTCTGATGGGTTTGGGCAGCATCGAGGACTTGATTTTTCCGAGTTTTCTGGTTTTCATCCTCATGCTCCCTTCGGTCGTGACTTCCGCCGTCCTGAGGGTAGATCTCGTTTCCCCCATCGAGATGGCTACCCGCAGCGAGATCAGCGTGCTGCCGGTGCTCCGACTCGCTCTCCGTAGCGGTCGGACCAAAGAACAGCGACTTGTGTCGCACACGCACCTTCCGCTTCTTTGGGTGACAGAGGCGAGGGTAGATAGAGGTCATCGTGCTTGCCTACTTCATCTCGCCGACATGTTACTCAAGATTGGGTGCCAAAATCACTCTTGATTTACCCCAAGATCGAGACTTTACTCTGTTTGACTCGGGTTCACGGGTGGAAGGGAAATGTTTGGCTCAGACTCGGATGTTCACGACACATGACCGGAGACTCGCGTTGGTTTTCTTCCCTTGCCCGCGCTCCAGGTGATGAGACGATTACCTTCGGAGACGCTTCGTCTGGGCGCGTCATCGCCAAAGGTACAGTGCGCATTAATGATTCATTTATTTTGAGAGATGTTGCCTTGGTTAGTAAGCTGCAGTATAATTTGCTTTCCGTTTCTCAGCTTACCGATGACGACTTTGAGGTGAGTTTTAAGAAAAACAATTGGGAAATTCTTGATTCTTCTGTAGTCCGGTTTATGGATTTCGCTTTGGGAGGATCTTCGTGCTGATTTTTCCGAGTCTTCCGTGATCCTCTCCGGTGTTTGGTTGCTTCAGAGTCCCGTGACTTGACTTTCTGGCATAGGAGACTTGGTCATATTGGCTTTGACCATTTGACCCGAGTTAGCGGCAACGATCTCATTCGTGGTTTGCCGAAACTCAAAATGGTCAAAGATCTAGTTTGTGCTCCTTGTCGGCACGACAAGATGGTTGCTACTTCCCATCCTCCAGTCACAGTTACTATGACCGATGCACCAGGACAGCTGCTCCATATGGACACAGTTGGACCAGCTAGAGTGCAGTCAGCAGGAGGGAAGTGGTATGTTCTTGTCGTGGTCGATGACTTCTCGAGGTATTCTTGGGTATTTTTCTTAGCCTCGAAGGATGAGACGTTTACACATTTCCGAGGTCTTTTCAGTAGGCTTTCTGTTGATCTCCCGGGTGCCTTACGAGCGATCCGCAGTGACAATGGCACGGAGTTCAAGAATTCCTACTTTGAGAGGTTCTGTGATGAGACAGGTGTAGAGCACCAGTTCTCTTCTCCGCACGTCCCACAGCAGAATGGCGTCGTGGAGATGAAGAACCGTACCTTGGTCGAGATGGCCAAGACGATGCTTGATGAGTACTCTACACCGCGGAAGTTCTGGGCTGAGGCTATAGCTACCGCGTGCCATGTCTCAAATCGAGTTTTTCTGAGGGCACACTTGCACCGCACTTCTTATGAGCTGAGATATGGGCGAAAGCCCAGCGTCTCTCATTTTCGTGTGTTTGGTTGCAAGTGCTTTATTTTGAAGTCTGGGAACCTAGATAAGTTCGAGTCACGCTCTTGTGATGAGATCTTTCTAGGCTACTCGACTTCTTCGCGGGCGTCTAGGGTCTGGAACTGCGAGTCTAGTAAAATAGTAAAGACCTGTGAGGTGACCTTTGACGAGGCCAGTCCAGGGACTAGGCCCGTTATCTCAGGTTCTTTAGAGCAATCCGAGACCATCTTTGTGGATGATGAGGATGATGGAGACGAGGGTAGTCTACCCGATCCAGTCCCTCATCCACCCCTTGAGGTGCCGTCTTCCACCGCACCTCGAGGCGATCAGCCTTTGCCTTCCGCTTCCTCTGGAGCTAGTGGCTCTGTTCCTACCTCATCAGCTCACGAGATAGAGGCCACTTCTTCATCTCATCCTGGACCTCCTAGACACATTCAAAAAGACCATCTTTCAGGGCAGATTATTGGAGACCTTTTTGAGCGAGTAACTCGTTCAAAATCTGGCATGTCTCTTTTCTGTCTCTATTCTGCCTTTGTTGCCTCATTTGAGCCCAAGGACATTTGTCATGCTCTATCTGACGAATCTTGGGTTAATGCCATGCATGAGGAGTTAGAGAATTTCGAGAGAAATAAGGTCTGGTCGCTTGTTGAACCCCCACGAGGTCATAATGTCATTGGGACTAAGTGGGTGTTCAAGAACAAGCAGAGTGAGGATGGTGTGGTTATTCGAAACAAGGCTAGACTGGTGGCTCGGGGTTCTCCTGGGTTGAGGTCTAGATTTTGAGGAGACCTTTGCCCCTGTAGCTAGACTTGAGGCCATTAGATTCCTGCTTGCCTTCGCAGCTTCTAAGGGTTTTAGGCTTTACGGATGGACGTCAAGAGTGCCTTCCTCAATGGCCTTATTGAGGAAGAAGTCTATGTGAGACGACCTCCGGTTTGAAAACCCCAAATACCCAAACCATGTCTACAAGCTCTCCAAAGCGTTGTATGGACTTAAGCAGGCCCCTAGAGCTTGGTATGAGAGGCTTAAGTCCTATCTATTGAGTCATGGTTTCGAAATAGGTAAAGTAGACAAGACCTTGTTCATCCGCTGGCATGGCAATGATCTTACGCTCGTCGGATTTATGTTGATGATATCATCTTTGGCGGATCCTCACATGCTCGTTTCCCGTTTCCGATGTCATGAGCTCGGAGTTTGAGATGAGCATGATGGGCGAGTTGAGCTTTTTCCTTGGCTTCCAAATTAAGCGAGACTGGGAGGGTACCTTCTTGCATCGAGGCAAGCACACACGAGACCTCTGAAGCGCTTCGATATGAGTGATGGTAAGCCAGTGTCCACTCCGATGGCTACATCAGTTCCACTCGACCCAGATGAGGACGGCGAGCCAGTTGATCAGAAGGAGTATCGTAGTATGATCGGCTCCCTCTTGTACCTCACTGCCTCGAGACCGGACATACACTTCTCCGTGTGTCTTTGTGCCCGGTTTGAGCTTCTCCTCGCGTATCTCACCTGTCAGCGGTGAAGCGCATCCCGGTACCTTCGAGCTACCATTGACTATGGTATCTGGTACTCTTTCTCTTTGTGTCTTTCCTTGAGAGCCTACTCGGATGCGAGACTTTCTTGGTGAGGATAGATAGGAAGAGCACTTGGGCACTTGCCAATTTATTGGCACTTCTCTCGTTCCGGTCCTCGAGGAAGCGGTCGGTGTTGCCTGTCTACCGCAGAGGCCGAGTGCGTTCTGTCGCGACCGATTCTTCGTAGTCAAGTGCTTTGGATGGTCTCGACCCTGCGGGACTTTGGGTTAATTATCGGCGATGTTCCACACCTGTGTGGTAACACTTCTGCGATTAACATTGCTAAGAACCCAGTGCAGCATTCTCGGACCAAGCATATTGATATTCGGTATCACTTCCTTCGAGACCATGTAGAGAAGGTTGACATCGTGCTCCAGTTTGTGGAGAGTGACCACCAGTTAGCTGATATTTTCACCAAGCCTTTGGATAGCTCTAGGTTTTATTTCTGGGAGAGCTTGGGGTGGTTTGTCCTTATGGACTGTTGTGAGGGGGAGCTTGGACTTTACTGCTTTACTATATTGATTATGCTTCTGTCTCATTTCTGTTGCATTGCATTTGCGGGTGCATTGGGGTTAGTCTTTCCAGCATAGGCTAGAGTGGTTTTCTTGCCGAGATGCTTAGACTTCTTACTCTTATCTTGTGCTTTCAGGATGCTGTATATTAGCTGTTTCTTATCTCACTAGGTTGAGCTCACTCACTTCTTGTAGGCTCTAGCGAGGGTTGGGCCACCCTCAGGTGAGCAGTGCGTGTTTACTCTCTAGTGTGTGGTTTCCCGTCAGCTGATAGTCCTGGAGTCATATGGGGTAGATGAGAGTCAGTCTGAGCCATAGTATCCTCTATATCTTATCTATGCTTTAAGGACTGCCTTCTTTATTTTTCTTGCCAGCTTCTCGTTTTTATTGCTTTGGTTCAGGGGGAGTTCATTTGGGAACTTCTAGATCTTAATGTTGACCTAACTCAACTTGAATTAAAAGTTGCATTTTATGTTGAGGGGGAGCTGAATTTTCTGCATGTCATTTTGCATTGTAATATAACTACATGGAGCCTTGATTATTATCCATTGATGACATGTTTAATATGCTTTACACCTTGCCATGACTTGTGCTTATTTGCTAGATTTATCATGACTTCATATGTGTAGACTAGCTTTTGCCATGATAAGTAATTAAACTTGCTCAATTTGAACTAAAACTTGTCATGTTAGCACTTGAGATTAGTCTTTCTTGAGCTGTTCTTTTATGATCCATGCCATGTCAAATAGGCTGAGTTGAGCGTTGAATCTCTATTGAGCCTTATGTTGAGCTGTTTTAGTCTCTTGATGATGTATAAGTTAGTATAATCTGTTCAATAACAAAAAGATCTCTTTTGTGCGAAAAAACTGATCTCACCAATTCTTTCTCATGAGACGGCTTGCCATTACACTAGGCATGAACTCAGGGGGAGTTTTGGATGACCAAGATCATTTCCTTAAGCTTCTCGCTTGGAATGATCGCATAAGGCTTGAGATCTAGCAAAAGACTTAACAAAAATCTGGTTGGAAATGACCATAAGTTTCAAAAGAAAAATATGTCATTTGTGCTCAATTTGCTTAAGTTTCAAAAGAACCAAGTATTTGAACCAATGTTTATTCTTGAGCATAATAGCACTCTATTTGGACTCAATATTAGCTTCTTGGTTCCGTTTAGCTTATTGACATGGCCTGCATCATCCTTAGATATCTCTAGCTAGACTTTGCTTATTGATGACTTGACATGCTCACAAAATGCATTACACTTCAGTTCGTCATCTATTTGTGCTAGCTAGCTTATACATATCCAGTCATGATCTAGATAGCATTCTTTTGAGTTATGGCTTGGTGTAATCCTTAATGGTCATTTTGGATAATTCTCATGGCTCTAAATGCTTAGAATAATCAAACTTCAGCCATTTCATCCATTTTCATGACTTATTCTCCTTCTTGCATTCTTGATGTGTTTATTGCCAAAAGGGGGAGATTAATGATAGAAAAAGCCATTTTGGGAGCTTTGAGGAAAACTTGTTCTTTCTTTTGCTCCTTCTATCGACATGGTCATTAGCTTCATTTCCTTCTTTGGACCATGTTGGATTCTTCAAACTCAACTTCATGTTTTTTCTGGGTTTGTCAATATACTCATCAAGGGGGAGATTGAGAGACCATGTGGAGGTCATCCCGTGTGTATGATGAGTAATTGACATCGTTTTAAGAAAGTCGAGTTTGAGTTGGTTGGTTCGGACCATGTCGTTGCGTGGTGCAACGGGCTTGATCGGACTTGGTCAAACTTGGTCGTATGAGATTATGATGCATATTCTGATGATTCGACGGGTTTGGACTTTATTACGCTTATATGTATCGAGCGGTGCTATTTGATGTATTTCTTGTCTGTGTTGACTGCAGGACGTCGAGGCAGAGTCGTGGCGAGACACGAGGTGACCGGACTAGACATGGGCGGTGTCGAGGTCAGAACGGTCGAGATGTGTCGAAGACGGCGGAGATTTGATGTGATTGCGAGTCGTGGACGACATGGAGCGCGGAAGCTTCCCGGAATGTGCACGAGGGGCGAATCGGTAATTTCGCAAGGCTGTACAAGCGGGAGATGGCTCCGTTAGGGTTTAGCCGGCGTAACGGGTTGGAGACCCGTTAGCCAAGGGCTATAAATAGGAGGGAGTGGCTGCATGTCCACTCATCCATTCTATGGCTTTGGGAGAGAGTTAGGGTTTGCTAGAGTCAAAAGAAGCTTTGAGAGTTTATTTTGGCTTTAGGCTTTATTTTAGTTGAGAGTTGGTAGAGATGGACAGAGGTGTGTCCCCTTGGTAGCTTTTCTTTCTCTCTGTTCTTTAGTAGAGTTCTTTTCAGTTTGCAATCTGTAGAGTAACTTCTACTGTTAGCTGCTGATTTCAGCAATCAAAATCAGGATTTT